>BRDA01093460.1:2832-21088 GCA_036984385.1 Crenuchus spilurus
AATTATTAATTATTATTATTTTTTTTTATGGTTATAGTGTGGTACATGTTTAAACATAAATTAAATTATTATTATTAATTATTAATAAATGTGAATTATTATACATACATTTTAAACATTACTTAAACATTATTATTAATATTTTATTAGGAATTACTAGTTACTATTAATAATATACTAATAATAGCTATAAAATTATTATTATTATTATTATTATTATTATTATTATTATTATTATTATTATTATTATTAATAAAATATTCATCATTAATTATTTATTTATTATTAAATATTGATAAACTGTTAAAATTGTGTAATATAAAATTATCACCCAATTTTGTGTTACACCTTGATAATCAACTTCACTCCAATTCATTAACACCAATTTTACACATAGGTTTGTACTGTATAGTCAATAGACCTCATTTACATATAATTATACCTCATTTTTTAGTAAAAATAAGCAGAAATTCTGATTTATTTTGATAAAAGTTAAACTGAGGGGCATGTCAATGGATGGCTTATCATAGACTGGTAGACACACAGAGAGAGAGAGAGAGAGAGAGAGAGAGAGAGAGAGAGAGAGAGAGAGAGAGAGAGGCAGGGGAACACGGACTACAGGCCAAATCAAGACTGCGACCCTGATAAGGATTAAGCAGGTGTGATAATGGGTGGATTGATGGTTTGAAAGTCCAGACGCTGACAGAGTGAACGCTGGGACGGCCAATCACACATTAGTGAGCGGTCTTGTTTTTTTTTACCCGTCTCTTTTTAATATAGCGTAACACTGTTTGTGGACCTAAAAAATCAGCAGAGAACTAAAAAGGTCTTTTTTTGCCAACCTCTTTTGGCCAGCAGGGGGCGCCCTGATCTCCGTGCGTGAACAACTGCGTGTTGGTCAAATCCACCCCTGGTCATGACCTGCCCTGGGTTCAAACCAGCGACCTTTGGGTCACAAGACCAGATAACTAACCACCAGGCTACAGCTGCCCCTTAAACATATGCTGCCTTCCAGACCACATCTATTCCAGCATGGCTGCAGAAGAAGAGGGTTCACGTACTGGACTTGTCTTCCTGCAGTCCTGATCTGTCCTCAATAACACCAGGCCAAACCAAGCAGCAGTGTGTGGGCTTGTTTACATTGTCATGGCGATGCCAACATCCCTGTTAATTTCACAATTAAAGCCAAAATACTCAAAAATGATAAGATTTGACCATTATTTTTTTAATGGAAAATTAGAAGACAACACAGACATTTTGGTCAGAGACAACATCCCTGAAGTACCAGTACAGTCACTTAGGGCCCCCATGAACCAAGGGCCCCAAACACAATTTTTACAGTGTTGATTTAAAACTTTTGAATTTGCTTAATTTGAAAACAGCTAGAATGTTCTAAGGTACAGGTCACGTCCACCACATCTGTCATGGACTATATACAGTGGTAACCCTACTTACGAGTTTAATCCGTGCAGGAGCCGAGCTCGTTAGCTGGTTTGCTCGTTAGCTGGATGCATTTTCCCCATAAGAATACATGTAAAACTGATTAATCCATGTCAGCCGGCCAATATACAGTATACTTTAATATGCTAAATAATGTGTTTATATGGGGTTTTTTTTAAATAAATGAGACGACGACAGCGCTCGTGTAGGCTGGCGGCTAAGGAGGACAGGAGGACGGGTGTACGTGTATGGCATGGTTACACTTATCATATGAAAAGTAAAAGTAAAATGTATCTAACTTTCTTGTTCACTACCTTTTGCTGTCTTTGTGTCACTTTCACTAGCACTTTCACTTTCACTGGACAGAGGTCAAAGGTAATGACTGACCTCTTCTTCTATGCTAGCATTTAGAGGATGCTACGACCACAGTGCCCCTAGCGGTTTGGCATACTTGAACTAATTTACGCTACTTGTTACTTGGAATTTTACTCGTTACCTGGAACAAAAATATTGCAAGATCTCGACTCATTACCTGGAATACTCCTTAGTAGGGATGCTCGTAAGTAGGGTTACCACTGTATAGTATAGTATATATAATTTTATATACTGTAAAAGTGTTGTTCTGTAGTTGTATAGAATTCATGCAATGTTTTCCCATATTTATCAAATAATTTCCATCGCAACGTTCATCATAATACTAAAAACGAAACTAAAATCCATGTTTTAATATAAAAAAATAAACATGAAACTGAAACTAATAATACTAATTGTACTAATATTTTTTTAAACTTAAGGATACTAAACTAAAAATAAACTGAAAAAAATGTCTGGACATAGTTTAAAGTCTGGTCCACACATATATGGACATTTTTAAGGTGTTGTTCACGAATATATGGGCATTTTAAGGTGTTGTTCACACATATATATAGATATTGTAAGGTTTGTATATGTTTTCATAAACAAAATCACGCATATAGAAATAAAAACTTTTGAAGAGTACTGTATGTAATAGTTTGTAAGATGCAATTTATCAACTCTTTAAACTGCAGACTTGGTAGTTATAGCTATGAATTATTCAGTAGGCACTGTGAATCTGCACTCAAGCACAAGCACTTTTAAATAACACGAAGTAGTCATTAATTAATAAAATGTGTTGCCATAATGTTAACACAAACTAGTGCTCAATAGTAGAAGACTGAGAATATGATTGTTGTGTAATAAAATATTAAGCAGTAGAGTGTAAGATAGTACAATGTTGTTGCAGAGTGATGGGTGTATAATGTCTGGATGTAGAGTATAAGGTAGTACATTGTTGAACAGTAAAGTTTGTACAGAGTTCTGTAATATAATGTTGGGAATTAGAGTGTTGGGTAATATTGTCTTAATCAGTAGAATGTAAGGTTGTATAGTATAGGATATTATTATATTGTTGAATTGTAATGTTGAGTAGAGTGTAAAGTAGTAGAGTGTACAGTATGAGTACTGGATGTTGGTAGTCCAGTCCATGGCAGTAAAATGTTGGGCACCAGAGTGTTATACAGTAAAGTAAGGTTGGACTGTGTTGGACAGTGTTGGGTTGTGTACTCTTAAATGGCAGATTATTAGGCAGTTAAATATTGCTAGTGTAATAGAGTGTAGGGGATTTAGAGTGTTGTTCAATAATGTCAGACACTGGTATGTCAGATAGTAAAATAATGAGTAGTAAAGTGTTGGGTAATGGAATGGAATGTATTAGAATGATGGATTGTAAAGTGTTGTGCAGTAAAGTGTAGTGTAGTGCAGTGGAGTGTAAGGTAGTACAGTGTACAGCAGTAGTGTGTAGTTGTGTAGAATAGAGAAATGTTGATTGGTTTGTTATATAGTATAGTACTGTGTTGTAGTGTAGCAGAGTGTTCAGTAGTGTGGTACTAAATGGTGTAATAATATCGTATTGAGTGTTGCAGTAAAATGTTCAGTAGTTTAACAGTGTCTAGTGTGCTGAAGTATTGACTGTTGTAGTGTAGTGTTCAGTAATTACAGAGCGTTAAGTTATAAAGTGAGCTGACAGTGGTAGTGTAGTGTAGTGTTCAGTAGAAGTGATTATGTTGAGTGTGGTAGTGGAGTGGAGTGTTAAGTAGAATTTGGTGTGCTGATGTACTTTTCAGTAGTAGAGATCAGTATTCTGACTGTAGTAGTGAAGTGGAGTGTTCAGTTGTAGAGTTTGATATGTTGAGTGTGGTAGTATAATGGGGTGTGCAGTGTGTAGTAGTGTAGCGTTATATTCAGTAGAAGAGATTAGTGTAGTGTAGTATTTGTACTGAGTGTGATGTACTTTTCAGTAGTGAAGATTGATATGTTGAGAGTGGTAGTATTGTAGTGTTCAGTAGTAGAGTCTGGCATGTTGACTGACGAGTGGTGCTGTGTGATAGTGTTCAGAGTTTGGTATGTTGGGTTTTGTAGTGTAGTATTCTGTAGTAGAGTTGGTTTTCTAGGTGTAGTGATGTAGTCATATGATCAGTAATGGAGTAAGATAAGTGCAGTAGTGTGGAGTGTTCAGTAGTAAATTTGGTATATTGAACATTCCTGAGAATTGCAGTGTTGTGGAGCATTCAGTAGTAGAAATTTGTGTGCTGAGTGCAGTAGTTCTGTAGTAGCTTCTGTAGTAGACTTTAGTGTGATGATGTAGTGTGTGGTATACTGTTCAGTAGTAGAGTTTGGGGTGCTAATACAGTGTGTGGTATAGTGTTCAATAGTATAGCTTGGTGTGCTCATACAGTTTAGAGGTATAGTGTTCAGTAGTGTTACTGTGTGTTAGGAGCTTTACTGTAGTGTTCAGTAGTAGAATTTGGCATAGTGTGCAGTACAGTGTTCATTAATAGAGTTTGGTGTGCTGATACAATGATCAGCAATCAAATGAGCTGATACTGTGTATTGCGTGATATAGTATAATGTAGTGTTCAGTAGTAGATTTTGGTGTTCTTATACGATGTGTATTGGTGCTGATATAGTGGTGATACTGTGTATGGTACAGTGACCAGTTGCAGAGTTTGCTGTGCTGATACAGTGTGTGGTATACTTTTCAGTAGTAGAATTTGGTAGGCTGATACAATGTCTGGTATAGTGTTCAGTAGTGTGGTCCTGTGTTTTGGGTACAGGAGTAGATTTTTGTGCACTGATACAGTATATTGGTGATACAGTGTTCAGTAGTAGAGTAACAAGGTTTGCTGTGGTGATACAGTGATATACAGTGTAGTATAGTGTCTGCAGCAGTAGAGATTGGCGTGATATATAGTGATGATACATTATGTGGTATAATGTTCAGTAGTACAGTTTGCTGTACTGATACACTCTGTAGTAGTGTTCAGTAGTAGATCTTGCTGTGCTGATACAGTGTGTGGTATAGTGTTCAGTAGTATACTGTCCTATGCTTATACTGTGTGTTATAGTTTTCAGCAGTGTGGTACTGTGTGTTGGGAGCTTTACTGTCAGTGTAGTATGCAGTAGTTGAATTTGCTGTGCTGATACAGTGATAATAGTGTGGGGCAGTGTTCAGTAGTAGCATTTGCTCTGTGAGTACAGAGTGTGTAACATTGTTCAGTAGTGTGATACTGTGTTGGGTGCTTTAGTGTACATGTAGTTTTTAGTAATAGAGTTTGCTGTGCTGGTACAGTATGTGGTAGTGTTCAGTAGTGTCGTACTGTGCATTGGTTGCTTTAGTGTCAGTACAGTGTACAGTAGCACAGTTTGGTGTGCTGATATAGTGGTGATACAGTGTATAGTACAATGTTCTTTTGTAGAGTTTGGTGTGCTGATACAGTGTGTTTTATAGTGTTCAGTAGTGGTACTCTGTGTGGGGTGCTTTAGTGAATATGTAGTGGATACACTACAGCAGTACATTTTGGTGCTCTGATATTTTGTGTATGGTACTGTGTTCAGCAGTAGAGTAATAGAGTTTGATATGTTATATAGTGCTGAGGCATTGTATGGCACAATTTTCAGCAGTAGGGTGTGCAGATACAGCGTGGCAGAGTATTCAGCAGTAGAGTTTGTTGTGCTGATACAATGAGTTATGTTGTTCAGTAGTGTGGTCATGTGGGATATGTGTTTGGTGTAAGTGTAGTGCTCAGTATTAAAATTGGCTTTGCAGACACAGCATTTGGTAGTGTTCAGTGTGATACTGTGTGTTGGGTGCTTTAGTGTAAGTGTCATTTTCAGTAGTAGAGTTTGCTGTGCTTATACAGTAGGTGGTAGTGTTCATTAATATAGTACTGTATGTTGGGTAATTTAGTGTAAGTGTAGTGTTCAGTTTGGTGTGCTGATATAGTATTGATATAGAGAATGATACAATGTTCAGTAGTAGTTTGCTGTGCTGATACAGTGTGTGGTACAGTGTTCAGTAGTAGTTTACTGTGCTGAAACAGTGTGTGGCATAATTTTCAGTAGTAGTGTTTGCTCTGTTAATACAATGTGTGGTATAATGTTCAGTACAATAGTTTGCTGTGCTGATACAGTGTGTGGTATGTTCAGTAATAGAGTCTGCTGTGTTGATACAATGTGTGATTTAGTGTTCAGTAGTAGAGTTTGCTGTGCTGATGTAGTGTGTGACATAATGTTCAGTAGTAGAGTTTGCTCTACTGATACAATGTGTGGTAGTGTTCAGTAGTGCAGTTTGTTATGCTGATACAATGTGTGGTATGTTCAATAGTAGTTTGCTGTGCTGATACAGTGTGTGGTATGTTCAGTAGTAGAGTCTGCTGTGCTGATACAGTATGTGGTATAGTGTTCAGTAGTAGAGTTTACTGTGCAGTTTGAGTGTATGGTACAGTGTTCAGTAGTAGAGTCTGCTGTGCTGATACAGTGTGTCGTTTTGTGTTCAGTAGTAGAGTCTGCTGTGCTGATACAGTATGTGGTATAGTGTTCAGTAGTAGAGTTTACTGTGCAGTTTGAGTGTATGGTACAGTGTTCAGCAGTAGAGTTTGCTGTGCTGATACAATATGTGGTATTTTCAGTAGGAGAGTCTGCTGTGCTGATACAGTGTGTGGTATGTTCAGTAGTAGAATTTGCTGTGCTGTTAGTGTGTATGGTACAGTGTTCATTAGTAGAGTGTGTTGTGCTTATACAGTATGACATTTAGTGTTCAGTAGTAGAGTTTGCAGTGCTGATACAGTGTATGGTACAGTGCTCAGTAGTAGTTTGCTGTGCTGATAAAGTGTATGGTATAGTGTTCAGTAGTAGTTTGCTGCGCTGATACAGAGTGTGGTATAGTGTTCAGTAGTAGTTTGCCATGCTGATACAGATTGTGGTATAGTCTTCAGTAGTAGAGTTTGCTGTGCTGATAGAGTGTGGTATAGTGTTCAGTAGTAGTTTGCTGTCCTGATAGAGTGTGGTATAGTGTTCAGTAGTAGTTTGCTGTGCTGATACAGAGTGTGGTATAGTGTTCAGTAGTAGTTTGTTGTGCTGATACAGAGTGTGGCATAGTGTTCAGTAGTAGAGTTTGCTGTGCTGATACAGAGTGTGGTATAGTGTTGAGTAGTAGTTTGCTGTGCTGATACAGAGTGTGGCATAGTGTTCAGTAGTAGAGTTTGCTGTGCTGATACAGAGTGTGGTATAGTGTTGAGTAGTAGAGTTTGCTGTGCTGATACAGGTGTGGTATAGTGTTCAGTAGTAGAGTTTGCTGTGCTGATACAGAGTGTGGTATAGTGTTCAGTAGTAGAGTTTGCTGTGCTGATACAGAGTGTGGTATAGTGTTCAGTAGTAGTTTGCTGTGCTGATACAGTGTATGGTACAGGGTCAGTAGTAGTTTGCTGTGCTGTTAAAGTGTATGGTACAGTGCTCAGTAGTAGAGTTTGCTGTGCTGATACAGTGAATGGTACAGTGCTCAGTAGTGGAGTTTGCTGTGCTGATACAGAGCATGGTATAGTGTTCAGCAGTAGAGTTTGCTGTGCCGATACAGAGTGTTGTATAGTGTTCAGTAGTAGTTTGCTGTGCTGATACAGTGTGGGGTATAGTGTTCAGTAGTAGTTTGTTGTGCTGATACAGAGTGTGGTATAGTGTTCAGTAGTAGAGTTTGCTGTGCTGATAGAGTGTGGCATAGTGTTCAGTAGTAGTATCATTGCACCCACTATCATCATCATTCCTGTCCCACTACTGTCACCGTATCAGCTCACCTGAACTTTACAACAAGATCATATGATTATGATTCATCACACACTTAGAATTAGATGGGTCCCCCATGTGAGTTTGGTTCCTTCCAAGGTTTCTTCCTCCAGCTCTGAGGGAGTTTTTCCTTGCCACTGTCGCCGTTGGCTTGCTCACCGGGGATTTGGGATTAATGATTTTATGTCTGTTATTGCTAACCCTGTAAAGCTGCTTTGTGACATCAGTTGTAAAAAGCGCTTTATAAATAAAATTTGATTGATTGATTGATAGTACTTTGCTGTGCTGATACAGAGTGTGGTATAGTGTTCAGTAGTAGAGTTTGCTGTGCTGATAGAGTGTGGTATAGTGTTCAGTAGTAGAGTTTGCTGTGCTGATAGAGTGTGGTATAGTGTTCAGTAGTAGTTTGCTGTGCTGGTACAGAGTGTGGTATAGTGTTCAGTAGTAGTTTGCTGTGCTGATACAGAGTATGGCATATTGTTCAGTAGTAGAGTTTGCTGTGCCGATACAGAGTGTTGTATAGTGTTGAGTAGTACAGTTTGCTGTGCTGATACAGAGTGTGGTATAGTGTTCAGTAGTAGAGTTTGCTGTGCTGATACAGAGTGTGGTATAGTGTTCAGTAGTAGAGTTTGCTGTGCTGATACAGAGTGTGGTATAGTGTTCAGTAGTAGTTTGCTGTGCTGATACAGTGTATGGTACAGGGTCAGTAGTAGTTTGCTGTGCTGTTAGAGTGTATGGTATAGTGTTCAGTAGTAGAGTTTGCTGTGCTGATACAGTGTATGGTACAGTGCTCAGTAGTAGAGTTTGCTGTGCTGATACAGAGCGTGATATAGTGTTCATTAGTAGTTTGCTGTGCTGATACAGTGTAAGGTACAGTGTTCAGTAGTAGTTTGCTGTGCTGTTAGAGTGTATGGTACAGTGCTCAATAGTAGAGTTTGCTGTGCTGATACAGAGTGTGGCATAGTGCTCAGCAGTAGAGTTTGCTGTGCTGATACAGAGTGTGGTATAGTGTTCAGTAGTAGTTTGCTGTGCTAATACAGTGTGGGGTATAGTGTTCAGTAGTAGTTTGCTGTGCTGATACAGAGTGTGGTATAGTATTAAGTAGTAGAGTTTGCTGTGCTGATACAGAGTGTGGTATAGTGTTCAGTAGTAGTTTGTTGTGCTGATACAGAGTGTGGTATAGTGTTCAGTAGTAGAGTTTGCTGTGCTGATAGAGTGTGGCATAGTGTTCAGTAGTAGTTTGCTGTGCTGATACAGAGTGTGGTATAGTGTTCAGTAGTAGTTTGCTGTGCTGATATAGAGTGTGGTATAGTGTTCAGTAGTAGTTTGTTGTGCTGATACAGTGTATGGTACAGTGCTCAGCAGTAGTTTGCTGTGCTGATACAGTGTATAGTACAGTTTTGAGTAGTAGAGTTTGCTGTGCTGATACAGAATGTGGTATAGTGTTCAGTAGTAGAGTTTGCTGTGCTGATACAGAGTGTGGTATAGTGTTCAGTAGTAGTTTGCTGTGCTGATACAGTGTATGGTACAGTGTTCAGTAGTAGTTTGCTATGCTGTTAGAGTGTATGGTACAGTGTTGAGTAGTTGAGTTTGCTGTGCTGATACAGAGTGTGATATAGTGTTCCGTAGTAGTTTGTTGTGCTGATACAGTGTATGGTACAGTACTCAGCAGTAGTTTGCTGTGCTGATACAGAGTGTGGTATAGTGTTCAGTAGTAGAGTTTGCTGTGCTGATACAGAATGTGGTATAGTGTTCAGTAGTAGAGTTTGCTGTGCTGATACAGAGTGTGGTATAGTGTTCAGTAGTAGTTTGCAGTGTATGGTACAGTGTTCAGTAGTAGTTTGCTATGCTGTTAGAGTGTATGGTACAGTGTTGAGTAGTTGAGTTTGCTGTGCTGATACAGAGTGTGATATAGTGTTCAGTAGTGTGGTATGTGTAGTGTTCTGTAGTGTAATGTGTAGTACTGAGTGTAATGCGCCGCTGCGCAGTGAAGTTGCTGTCCACGGTGCTGAATCACGTGCAGAAGTTATCAGTCCCGGAGGACACCAGAGACCCGGCGAGCCCGTTTTAGAAAACTCACCTCACCTTAAAATAATCTCACAGCGAGTCTGCTCTCTCTCTCTCTCTCTCTCTCGCTCTCTCTCTCTCTCTCTCTCTCGTTTCTTTCTTTCCCTCTCTTTTACTCTCTCTGCGTTTTGCTGCATCTGCATCAATAGTAGTACACCTTTCCTGCACGCTTTGCAGCCATAAAGCAGCGTCCTTGACACACGCGGGCGGTGAGTGAAGGTTTATGAGCCGCGTGTTCACTGCCGGTACCGCCGGCTTTAGGCGACTCCGGCCGCGGCTGTGACGATGAGGACGATGGGTGATGATGGTAACGATGAT
Organism: Crenuchus spilurus; assembly: GCA_036984385.1. NCBI lineage: Eukaryota > Metazoa > Chordata > Actinopteri > Characiformes > Crenuchidae > Crenuchus > Crenuchus spilurus. Next base: position 12,793 of record BRDA01093460.1, read on the forward strand.
GATGATGGTGATGAAGAGCGAGCAGCATTGCCTGGAGGAGCGCGTAGCCTTCTCTCTCTCTCTCTCTCTCTCTCTCTCTGTCTATCTCTCTCTCTCTCTCTCTCGACATGCACTATGTCTCACCGCTGGTGGTCGTGGTCGCCTCCGATCGCTGTCCACAGAGACACTGCAGCATATGCGCTCCTTTCCTCAGGAAGAGCCTCGCAATCCTCATTGATTTCAGCTGGCTCCACTTTCCCCGATGCATGCACGCGAGAACAAGAGAACAAACAAAAACAAACAACAAACAACAGCGCGCGTCTCCTCTTTATGTCCTCCTCGAGCTTTAGTAGCTGTCGGCTCTCGCGCTAACACGGAACCAGCAAGATAGACGCTGGGGGGTGGACGGGATAGTGGTGGGGTGGCATGGACGGGGGGGTCGCGGGGCGCACCTCCATCTCTCCATCCTGTCTCCCCAGCCCGGTCAGCAAGGACAACAGGGTGAGTCGTCGTCGCGCGCTCCGGTGCCCATCGCCTCCTCCTGTGGTGCTGGTGCTGGCAGAGTGAGAGACTGCGGGGGGGGGGGAGTTGTAAGAGGTGGGAGGATGTGAGGTGGTGGTGCTGATGGTGGTGGTGGTGGGGTGGGGGGAGGTTGTACAGTGGTGGCAGGACGTACTCTGGTGATGATGAGCTAATGCTGGGCCACGCGCGCACCGGCCGGACCAGCTGGAGTCCTCCTGTGGGCGCGGAGAGACATTAAAGAGACAAGACAGCTCAGAACTTTTCAGACTGAGCTCATTACACACTGCTGTTTGTCCAGCAGCAGGGTCATCAACTTAATCATCCTCATCATCTTCACCATCATCATCATCATCATCTTCACCGTCATCATCATCATCGTCATCATCATCATCTATGTGAGGGTATTCATCATCCTCATCTTCATCATCATCGTCATCATCATCTTCACCACCATCATCATCATCTTCATCATCATCATCATCTATGTGAGGGTATTCATCATCCTCATCTTCACCATCATCATATTCATCATCATCATCATATTCACCATCATCTTCACCATCATCATCATCATCGTCATCATCATCATCATCTATGTGAGGGTATTCATCATCCTCATCTTCACCATCATCATCATCATCATCATCATCCTCATCTTCACCATCATCATCATCATCATCCTCATCATCATCATCATCATCCTCATCTTCACCATCATCATATTCATCATCATCATCATCATCATCATATTCACCATCATCTTCACCATCATCATCGTCATCATATTCACCATCATCATCATCTTCACCATCATCATCATCATCATCGTCATCATCATCATCATCTATGTGAGGGTATTCATCATCCTCATCTTCACCATCATCATTGTCATCATCATCTTCTTTACCACCATCATCATCGTCGTCATCATCATCATCTATGTGAGGGTATTCATCATCCTCATCTTCACCATCATCATCTTAATCATCATCATCCTCATCTTCACCATCATCATCATCATCATCCTCATCATCATCATCAATGTGGGGGTCTTCTACATCATCATCTTCACCATCATCATCATCATCGTCATCATCTATGTGAGGGTCTTCACCGTCATCATCATCTTCACCATCATTATCGTCATCATCATCAGTGTGAGGGTCTTCATCATTATCATCCTCCTCTACGTGAGGGTCTTCTACATCATCACCTTCTTGTTTGTCTTCATCATCTACGTGTGGGTCTTCATCATCATCATCTTTGTGAGGGTATTCATCATCATCATCATCATCTTTGTGAGGGTATTCATCATCATCATCATCTACCTGAGGATCTTCATTTAAATTTGAGGGTTAGGTGCCTTGCTCAAGCGCACTTCAGTCATTATTTGCCAGGGGATCGAACCGGCAACCTTCTGGTCACAAGACCAGATCCCTAACCACCAGGCCACGGCCGTCATCATCATCATCATCTTCGTCAGCATTTCATCATCAACATTAGCGCCATCAGCATCACCATCTTTTTTCTACTTATTTTTCTTCATCATCATCATCATCATCATCATTAATGAGACAGTCTTCATCATCATCATCATCAACATCATCATCATCAATGAGACAATCATCATCATCATCATCATCATCATCAATGAGAGTCTTCATCATCATCATCATTGTCTTCTGCTTGTAGTTACTTGTAACTAACATATGCTACCTATAATCACTACCATCATCATCACCACCTTCATGATCATCATGAGCAGCAGGAGCTATATTTGTATCTCACATCAGCACATAATTATTAGCCTTAAGTATAAAAAATCTCCCATCAGTCCACATTCTTAACAGCCAATAAGTTTTGTATTACTTCGATGACGTCAGTGCAACGTGCTGTGATGTCATCATTACATTACAGTCAGTGACAATTTCAGTGTGTACTGTAGTGGAAAAGAGGCTGCAATCATTAGTGGTGACAATAGAGGGAGCTACAGGCTAACTGAGGGGAGTGAGAGAGAGAGAGAGAGAGAGAGAGAGAGAGAGAGAGAGAGAGAGAGAGAGAGAGAGAGAGAGAGAGAGAGAGAGAGGTTAATCTAGTAAATACTGTCACTTCTATTAGCAAGTTACTGTAGAAAACAACATTATAAGCATCAACAACAGTGAACTAAGCACAGCTCATTTACATATCTCATGAATATTTAATTACTTCAGTTCTCTCAGGGTTAACTCTGTAATACTGTGACTTAATATATGTTAATTACCCAGTAGGTAATAGTGAAGTAATAATTGAGGTAATATATGTCCAAAAGTTTGTGGACACCCCTTCTAATGAATGTGTTCTGCTACTTTAAATTGTAACAGATGTAGAAGTGCACGTACACAGCTTGTGAAGTCTCTACCAATAGAATAGGACTCTACAGAGAACCTACTTGCACCATGTCTAATGCCAGGCACAAGCTAAGCCCCCCAGCATTGAGCTGTGGAGCAGTGGAACTTCTGGGATGATTTGGTGGAGTTGGGGATGAGGTGGAAAAGAGAAGAGAAGAGGAATGAAAAGTAAGGAAAAGAGGAGAGATACAAAAAGAAAGAAACGAGAAGATAATAGAAGAGAAGAGTTTTCATCAGTAATGAAGAGTAGAAAAGAAGTAAAGAGAAAGAAAAGAGAAGAAAGGAGAGAAGAGAATACAAGAATTAAAAGTAAAGTGAAGAGGAAGAAGAGAAGAAAGGAGAAAGAAGAGGAGATGAGAAGGAGAACAGAAGAGTGGTATAATATCAGCACTACATTAAAATCTCAGTATCATTCCCATCTGTAAATGTCGAATTTTAAAAATAATTAGCGCCGCTAAGTGCTTCAGTCTTCAGTACAAACTGTGTTTGTGTCTCTGGAGAAGAGAAAGGTGAGACATTGACTTGTGTGCAGGTGCAGGTAGAGGACAGGTACAGGCTGGGATAGGATGAATGCTCACTTCCACATTGTGCTGCACTGAGGATCATTTCCTGCTAACAAGGCAAAGTTTTCTCTAACCCATCACTGCGGCTCCAGTCCCAAGTGCATTCACAGGACGACCAATGATGACTTCTTTAAAAGTGGAAATGAAACCTTTTCAGCTCATCACTGTCAGTACAAAATGGCAATTAATAACCGTGAATGTTATTAATGACTGTACAGGAACATCTCAGAATTAGAACATCATTGAAAAGTCCATTTATTTCAGGAATTCAGTTCAAAAAGTGAAACTCATATATAGATTCATTACACAGAGTGTCTACTTCAAGTGTTTATTTATTTTAATGTTGGTGATTATGGCCAACAGCCAATGAACAGCCAAAAGTCAGAATTGTAAAACATTAGAATATTATATTATTCTAATATAATAATTAATAATAATAATTAAAACATGTTTACTACATAAATGTAGTTATTCTGAAAAGTATGTACAGTATATACACTCAGTACTTGGTTGAGGCTCCTTTTGCATGCATTACTGCATCAGTGCGGCATTGAGGTGATCAGCCTGTGGCACTGTTGAGGTGGTATGGAGGTGATCAGCCTGTGGCACTGTTGAGGTGGCATGGAGGTGATCAGCCTGTGGCACTGTTGAGGTGGCATTGAGGTGATCAGCCTGTGGCACTGTTGAGGTGGCATGGAGGTGATCAGCCTGTGGCACTGTTGAGGTGGCATGGAGGTGATCAGCCTGTGGTACTGTTGAGGTGGCATGGAGGTGATCAGCCTGGCACTGTTGAGGTGGTATGGAAGTCCAGGTTGCTCTGTTAGTGGCCTTCAGCTCATCATTGTTGGGTCTGGTGTCACTCATGTTCCTCCTGACAATAGCTCATAGATGCTCTGTGGGCTTTACGTCAGGTGAGCTTACTTTGCACAGTGATACTGTGGATATTAAACCAGGTGTTGGTACTGTTGGCAGTGTGGGCTGTGCCAAGTCCTGCTGGATAAATGAAATCTGCATTTCCATAATGCTTGTCAGCAGATGGAAGCATGAAGTGCTCTAAAATGTCCTGGCAGATGGCTGCGCTGACTTTGGACTTGTTATAACACAGTGGACCAACACCAGCAGATGACACGACTCTCAAAACCATCACTGAAAGTCAATTTTGCATTTCATTTGGAAATCAAGGTCCCAGAGTCTCGAGGAAGAGCTGCTCGAGGTCTAGTGTGAAGTTTCCACAATCAGTGATGGTTTTTTTATACTAATTTTGAGATACTGACTTTTGGGTTTTCATTGGTTGTCGGCCATAATCATCAACATTAAAATAAATAAATAGCTTGAAATAGACACTCTGTGTGTAATGAATCTGTATAAGTTTCACCTTCTGGACTGAATTACTGATATAAAAGAACTTTTCAGTGATATTCTAATTTGAGATACATGTGTATATACACAAACACACAACCTTACTAAAGTGGAAGGACTTCTGAATAATTCACTAGAAACTGCTCCAAGTTATAATATATTATACCCCGCAGATGCGAAAGGGATTAGGAATGTGGCAGTTGTAGCAATACACAGTATTTATATTGCTTGAATTAATTTACTCAAACTCACAAATATTCAAATAATTTGAGATTCTTATAAGCTACAAGCCATAACATTAAAATAAAAAAATGCTTGAAATATGTCACTTTGTGAACCTCCCGTCTCGTTTGTGGCCCCGTCTCTGTCCACATGCCTTGTTTGTTTACGTTTGCCATGTGCCATCTTGTCTCTAAGGGCTCTTTTGTTTACATTAGCATCATGTCTCCATGTCATGTCATCCTGGCCACACCTGTCTTGTTTCATCTCACAGCCCTGACTGTTAATCCCGCCTCTGATTATGTCTCTACTTAGCTCCCTCGTGTTTCACAGTCTTGGTCAGTCATTGTATATCCTCATAGTTTTGTACGTCAACCTTGTATAATCACGCCATGTTTTTGTCCTGTTCCATTTTTCATAGCCTGAGTGAAGTTTCATTCTCTTAGCCAGTTTTGAGTTGTAATAAAGCCTTTAGATACACACTGCATCCCGTCTCCTCCTGGCTATAGTGTTCTTAATACACTTTGTATAATGAATACAAACCTTTTTGATGGTATTACATATTTTTAATTTGACTGTATGTATTATTATAACTATAACATGACCACAGGCGGACTTAAGAGTAGAACCAAGCTCAGAGCAGACAGAAACTAAAACTGGAAAGACATCATAACATAAACGCTGCAAACAAATGAAGTGCCACACCAACGCGAGAGCAAAAAAAAAGTGTCTAAAAAGCCAGAGAACGGGTATGAAAACAAGGCTGCTGGCTGGACCAGACCAGCACACTCTAAAATGGAACGTTAACCCTAAAGGTAAAAAAAAAAACAACAAGAGACCTGAGAGAGAGTGAGAGAGAGCAAGAGGTAGAAAGCATAGGCTCCTCAAGAAAGTGAGAAAAAAGCCCTGAGGAGACCTAAGAAATGAGAGGCAGCCACAACAAGTCAAAACTTTAGTGACTGTTACCTTGAAGTTACCAGCCGGAAGGTTTGCCTGCATTTGTTGGACAAAGACCGAGCAGTAGGCATTTGACGTAAATAAGGAGTACAGCAGGTGCACTCACTTTGCCTGTGATTAGGGCCTACTGGCTGCATCTGGTGGCTGAGGGAGGCCTAGCTGGCCAGTGATGCTCATGCTGGCCCCTTAAAATATGACTTTCTATCTCAAAAATATTCTTTGTATCACACTATTGTGACTTTGACTCTTCTTATTATGACTTTGAATCAGATTATTATGACTTTGTTTCTCATTATTATGACATTGTATCACATTATTTTCACTTTGCATTTCATTATTATGACTATATCTTATTATTATGACTTTGAATCTCATTATTATGTTAGTTTCTCATTATTATGACTTTGTTTCACATTATTTTTACTTTGCATAACATTATTATAACTATATCTCATGACTTTGACTCTTATTATTGTGACTTTGAATCTCATTATTATGACTTTGACTCTTATTATTGTGACTTTGAATCTCATTATTATGACTTTGACTCTTATTATTATGACTTTGAATCTCATTATGACTTTGTTTCTCATTATTATGACTTTGTATCACATTATTTTTAATTTGCATAACATTATTATAACTATATCTCATTATGACTTTGTTTCTCATTATTATGACTTTGACTCTTATTATTATGACTTTCAATCTCATTATTATGACTTTGTTTCTCATTATTATGACTTTGACTCTTAATATTATGATTTTGTTTCTCATTATTATGACTTTGACTCCTATTATTATGACTTTGAATCTCATTATTATGACTTTGTTTCTCATTATTATGACTTTGACTCATTATTATGACTTTGAATCTCATTATTATGACTTTGTTTCTCATTATTATGACTTTGTATCACATAATTTTTACTTTGCATAACATTATTATAACTATATCTCATTATGACTTTGTTTCTCATTATTATGACTTTGAATCTCATTATTATGACTTTGTTTCTCATTATTATGACTTTGTATTGCATTATTTTGCTTTTGTAGCTCATTATTATAACTTTGAATCTCATTGTTAAGCATTTTAATCTCATTATTATTATTATTATCACTACAGCTTATCTAATTAATACACTTCTTGTCCAAATGTTCAAAAATATGAATAGGCTGTGATTTATTTGGACTTTTTTTTATATTGATTTAAAATAAATAAACTGCAAACATATTCACAAGTTTCTTATTTTACCATTTATAAACAAAAGGGAGGAGTCATATGAAAGCTGAAGCCCTCTTCTTTCAAGTGAAAGTGCTTTTTATAAACCATGTGCTATATCTTTAGCTTGAATACACATTACAAAGACAATGGGGAAAAAAATGACAAGCTTTTTTAGTCCTTTACTGACATTACAAAAGAAATACCTTGGTTCCACCATCATAGTAGTCCAAAAAACATATCTCATTTATTCCATTAGTGCTGTGCAGCCTGAAATTAATGGTATCTGGGACTAAAAGCTCCTGCATTTTAGTGTTTAGTTGTAAATATATGTGTTATTATATTATAAATCATCAAACACATTTTCTGATCATTTAGCATAAAAATTCTGATAAAAATAACAGCAGAGCTTGTTCAGGTCGAATATATTGGCGAAGATTTATAGAAGCTGCAAAAAATCTTGCAAAGAAATCCATATAAGAGACGTAAATGTAAACATGAGGTTCTGAAATGTGATGAATGTTATGCCTGAACCCAGTACTCCTGGGTACAGTTCTGTATATGTGTGTAATGAGTTTTTACTACATAATGCATGAAAGGGTTAGTGGAAATGAAATGTCACTTGTAGGAAGGGACAAAAGACGAAAGGAGTGATGAGATCTGATGTGAAGATGGAGGGATGATCACCCTGGATGGCTGGAGAAAGAGCGGCGTGGGCTGATCAGCCTTTAAGGAGAAAATGAGTAAACAGAAAAGATGCCGAGCTCAGCGTGGAGATGCCAGGCCTAATGAAGCTAAGGAAACAGGGTAAGAGGCACGTGGCTAAACACAGTAAATCTCTCTCTCTCTCTCTCTCTCTCTCTTTGTCTCTGTTACTCTCTCTCTCTCTCTGTTTCTCTCTCTCACTCTGTTTCTCTCTCTCTCTCTCTCTCTTTGTCTCTGTTACTCTCTCTCTCTCTCTGTCTCTCTCTCTCTGTCTCTCTCTCTCTGTCTGTCTCTCTCTCTCTCTCTCTCTCTCTCTGTCTCTCTCTCTCTCTCTCTCTCTCTGTTTCTCTTTGTCTCTCTCTCTCTCTCTCTCTCTCTGT
>BRDA01093461.1:0-11322 GCA_036984385.1 Crenuchus spilurus
TAAAAAAAAAAAAAAAAAAAAAACGGTCGGGTGCTTTTTAGAGGGTCGGGCGGGGATGATCACCAATTCTTTTTTTTTACTTGGCCTAACCCCTACTGAATCTGCAAAGACCTTCAGGAAGTGAGGCAGTGGAAGGGTAGGAGAGAGAGAGTTTATACTATTTGTGAATCAGTGTGAGGAGGGGGGACTGCTGTATTTTCCTTGTTAAAATATTTTGTCAGTTTATGAGAGATAAACTTACATTAAAAATACTTTTTCCTCATATATTTAGGGGTGCTTGGACTTAAATAAGGGGTACAATCTTTTCTGATGGATTTAATTAAATATTCAAATAATTTGAGATGATGGATTTTTGATTTTCATGAGCTACAAGGCAATTTGATCAACATTTTAATCGAAAAAGGCTTAAAATATGTAACTTTAAATGCAATTAAATGAGTTTACCTCAGTTAAATACAAACAAAAATAAACTATAATTTTCCAATTTTTAAATCTACACTTATCACTCTGTATTGTCATATTCCCTTAAAATATGTACTCTCACCAGTATATAATCAATAAACTTATACTTCTCACCAAACACTTCACACATAAAAACACAATCAATCAGCTATATGACATATACATCTTAAAGTGAAATCTCTTTAAAATTATGAGATGCTGTGAGTGTATTGCATATATACTATTTTTTTTACCTTTAAATTTATTTATATATATATTTTTTTATCTGTGGTTAATTTTGTATCTGTGCATTTCCTGTGCAGTCTGTTCTTTTCCTGTAAGTGTAACAACTGTCTGTATTTAAATATAGCTAAAAAGGGCCAAAATGTTCTTATATGAAAATAAGAAACTTATATTTCTATGATTAGATGAACATATATAAACATTCAGGCAACATATTTCTGCAATTTACGTGTCAATTTAGCAAACACATAGCAAGTCACAGTCCCACATTTGCAGTATTGAAAAGCAGGAAGATTGACCTCCCAGGACAGCTTTACATTAAGCTTATAATTATGCAGATTTTTTAAACCAAAATAATGATTATTTTATAGCTCCTTGTAAAAATCAATTCATACTTACACTTATGTTACTAAATCTTACCTAATTTATAAAAATTGTTCCTTGTCACTGTATGTTTTAAAATGTTTTGTGCTTTTACAAAACATTAAATGATAGATACCATTGTTTACATAGATTAAATAATGCCAAAGTTCCATTCACGTTAATTTCACTTGCATTAAACTTATATTAAAAAAAGAACAAAATGTTTAGCTCTGAATATTTATTGGCACACAAATGTTTTAGATGAACAAAGTCTCCATGAACAATCAATTTTCTTCTTGAAATACGTCCACATTTTCCTCTCCTAATGTTACCAAAAATCATTCATTTCACACAGAGAGCTCACGCTCACATTGTGTCATGATATAAAGTGTGTCTGTGGAGTAATAGTTTCCACTTTATGATCTGCTGGATTTGCTGCTGCCTCATAGTTACATATTGTTACCTCATGTCTGTGAGCCTGTAAGAGAAATAGAGACAGAAAAGTATTTTTAAAAACTAGATTACCAAATGACAAATGGTATACAGAGCTGTAAATATCATTTTTAAACCTGCTGTCACCAGGGAACACATGTTTATGTGACACTAAGTTAAATGAGCATGAGAGATCCCACAAGTACACTTCATCACTACATATCCTGCAGTGCGTAGCTAAAATAACTTTTTTTCAGTTATGTGACTTGATGTGCAATGTTAAGCTTGCATTTTGGTTTATTTTTCAATATTTTGCCTAAGACAAAGACAGCTACAGAGCTTTAATTATATAGTACACTACAAAAAAGCTTAAAACAAGATTAATATGCTAGTCTTTCTTAAATCTAGTTATGCCTTATATTGATAATTTTTACTGGTTTTTGAGAGTACAAGATAATTTACAGTGCAAGATTTTTTTTCTTGTTTTGAGAAATCTCACTATATTGGCAGATAATTTTGCTTGATTCAACTATTTTTTTTTTCTTATTATTTTGTTTTTATTTTTCTTATTTTTAACAGATTTTTTTGCAGTGTACATAAATTATCTGGCCCAAAAAAATATACATTTCATGAGCATGTCCATTTGCAAAACAAGGATCATATAAACAATACAAACACCTACAAAAGTTGCTACAGCATGCATACATTTTCAATTCCATAAAATGTTTATCAACATCAAAAATAAAAAGTATAAAATAAGAGCAACATGTACACCAAGCAGACCATAAGCAATTAATAGGCCTTTAAAATGACAGTTTTAAATGTCAAAATACTTTTTTGAATAATTCAATTCAGTTCTGAAGTTGTTGAATTCCTTAGCTGCCACTCAAATGACCTGCTGTTGCATTCTGTTATGTTACTATTATCACATATTTACTTGACCATATAGGGAAAGAAGACACTGCCTGGGTTTTATTTTTAATCACATTTGATAGATCCAGAATCTATTGCTCACAGTATATATTTAAACACACAGACACACACAGACACAGACACACACAGTTAAACAAATTTAAGTTGAAATGATGGACGCAAAGTCAAAGATGAAACGCACTTCCACATTTTAAGCAATATCAGTGTATTATTTTGGCTTTGTACAATTTTAGAGTGACAAAAGGAGTACAGTACTTTGCAAACATATAGTAACCCTAACATATTTGAGTGCTCAGATAACTTTGACCAAAGTCTCAGACCTTAATTAGCCTGTTTAGGTTATGGCTTGTTCACAATCATTGTTAGGAAGGGTCAGGTCATGCAAATTTCAAAGCTTTATAAATACCCAGACTCCCCTATCCTTGTCCCATAGAACAACAGTCATTGGTTCTTCTAAGCAGCTGCCTAGCACTCTGAAAATGAAAACGGCTGAGGCCCACAAAGCAGGAGAAGGCTATAAGAAGATAGCAAAGCATTTTCAGGTTGCCATTTCCTCAGTCTGAAATGTTTCAGAGACAGCTGCTCATAGGATTGCAGAACTACTACTTGCCTGCAAAAAATTCTAGAGTTGTGGTACATTGTTCTACTTTTCTGCAACACCTGCAGAAATATGACATTCATGGAAGAGTCATCAGGAGAAAACCTCTCCTCTCCTGCATCCACATTACAAAAGTTTGCAAAAGACCTCTAACTAAGCCTGATGCATTTTGGAAACAAGTCCTGTGGACTGAAGAGGTTAAAATAAAACTCTTCATCCACAATGAGCAAATGGATGTTCAGAGAAAAAAGGGCATAGAATTTCATGAAAAGAACACCTCTCCAACCATCAAGCATAGGTGTGGATCAATCATTCTTTTGGGTTGCATTTCAGCCAATGGCACAGCCAATCATGCACAAAACCTGATAGCATTGCATCAATGGAGCAAAAACATAGATAACATTGTCAGAACTTTGTCAATGTAACTGTGGAAAAAAAGCAAATTCTGGAAGCAAGAATAACACCATCTGTAAAAAAAAAAATGCTGAGTATGGCTACTACACATAGATAATGATCCTAACATCTCAAAACTACCTAAAAAATGGAAGCTGAAGGTTTTACCATGGCCTTCACAGTCCCCTGATCTGAATATAATTGAAATATGGCTACAAAAAACCATTTACAAACTGCGATACTTGCCAAAGGGGGTGCTACTAGGTACTAACCATGCAGGGTGACTGACATTTTGCTTCAGGCCTGTTTCCTTTTTTGATATTTTGAAAATGTAACAAACAAATATAAAAAAATGTTTTTGCTTAAAATCCAAAGTGAATGTGCCTTCTTTGTCATCTTTAACTTATGACTTTTGGAAATAATTTAATCTTCAACTTTAACTGTTTACACTAAAATATTTGGACCGGGGTGCCCAAACACACACACGCGCACGCACACACCCCTTTAAGGGATTAAATATCATTTACATCTAGCAAATGCTAGAATCTGTATAAATGAACACTTAATATGTATAACACTTAATAGTTATAATAGTTATAATAGTTAATAACACTTAACTATTATAATATTTATATGACTTATAAAACACTCAGAATTTTTTAATTTAGTATATTTTTGGATGAAGCAATCAAGCACAGGTCGACTATCTATCTCTGAAATACCTCTATTCCCCTTACCTCAGTATACTCTCCTCGTAGCCCAATGTAGTAGACACGGGTGGAATCTGCCCCAAAGTTCCGAGAAATATGAATCGACAAGTGGTTGACATTGGAAAAGCGGGCAATCCTGTATTAAAAATGACAAAGTTTAAAATATTGATTACTACACAAGACACTGTTAATAAAAGGCACTGTTTGTATTATGTGAGGGTGTGTGATATAAGCAAAGTATTGTGATACTCCATATTTCTGAAGTTAAGAACTTTATTATGATATATGCTATTCCTGAGTGTCTTTAACTCTTAGAGAGATTATATTCCCAGAAAGGCTTAACATTTATTATGATAATGATAAAATATGTTCACCCCTATTATTATTTATACAAAATACTCAGCTTCAGAGCACTTACTTGGTTGGATACTCAAGCTCTGCTAGTGAATCCCTGTTAAGACGAAACGCTTGCTCAGGCTCTCTGCTTGTATCATCAAATGACATCTGTGGTATGTTCTTGTAGCTGCACAGAGATATCAACATGTATGATAATGCTATACAACTTCACTGACAGGCAGGACGTCACATTAAAAGTATTCTTACAGCCTCATTTCAGCTGGGTGGGACTCATCATCTTCTCCAGAAATGATAATCCCTTTCAGCTTCACACTTCCAGTGAACCTGCCAAAGCAATCAAGAAATTAAATGAAACAGAAGACAGAGGTGATAGTCCATGTGTAGTGGACATGAACCCCATGAGTGCAGAGTATATATGAAATACTGGAGAATCACAATCTCACGGGATATTGAACAGTAGTTCCTCATCAGCATCACTCTCCACAAACTGGAAAAAAGACAAACAAGGTGGATTACATGAGTACCTCACCTGCTTGTGTTTTACTCTGAAATCAGGAACTGACTGCATTTAGTCATGAGTTTTAAAACGCCATTTCATTAGAAAGCCTTTGCATAGAGCTCCATCAGCGCAAAGAACAGTTCCACTGCTCCACCATTGTACCATCCAGTTAGTCACCTAGCCCATCACCGGGCACAGGGTAATACCTATCTAGCTGATGTTTGGCACTGGCCATGATGACCTTAGGCTCATGTTCAATTGCTTCACAGCATCTAATTCTATTGACTATGCTTTTCAGTGGAAATTATATAAGCTAACCCCTGTGTAAGCAAAGAGTGCATCCTAAAGTAGCTGAATACAATTATTAGTTCAGGAGACACTATTCTATTCACACTGTGACTTAAAGATATACACACTGAAAGTCTCAATAGCAGTTTTACTTAGATATGACCCACAGCATATGAAAAGTGATTAAATAATTAATAAAGAGCACTGGTTAACTCTATGCAGAAGTACTCTATGGCTATACTGTACTTTCTTCAGTTTTCTGCATCAGTGTGTCATCATTCTGCTCTTCAACCCTTGCAGCCCTGATTCTGATATAATGCCAAGATCACTCTACACACGTAGTTCAACTGGGCAGATAATAACAGAGTGCCTCCATAAAATGAACGCTGAAAAAGATAAATAAGCACTGACTTTCGTAAGTAAATCTGGAGTTGAACACCACTGCAGTGGACATGGTCAGACTTAATAAAAATAGTCAATTACCTTTTCCCGGTCTGTGCGCTGATCCCAGGGTTTAAACACGAGTTTTCCGTCTCCTTCACGACTTTCGTTAAGACACTGCAGCTTTTCTATGTCAATTCGTCTGTACAGCGCGTATTCCACGCCCCGTTCAGCGGGCTCATGGTCATCTTCACAACAACCGTGACCACCACCGTGCCCATGTCCGTGTCCGTGTCCAGACATATTATGTGGCCTTTACGAAACTACTAACTGAAGTTTTACCACACTCCTGAATGCTGCTTTCCCGCCTAAGTAAACCGTTTATGAAACAGTGCTGAGATATTAAACTACCTTCGGCAGTACAACCAAAACTCTACGCAGATATGAAATACTATAGGAAACCCGAATATGTAGAACTCCCGTCTGTGATTGGACAGACTGCAAGTGTGTGTAACCAATAGCGAGTCAAGTTTGCCGTCCCTTTATTTATACGTAACAACAAATTCGCAGGGTGGCAGAGTCTCAAATGGTTCCTTGCTCCCTACGTAGTGTACTTCTTTAGAATATTAAATAATATATCCCTTTAAATCCAATGGACTGGTGTTTAGGACAAGTGCAGCCTTGACGTGATACGATATTATAAAAGCGCCACCTAGTGAATTTCACTCAGCAGTAATCTACATGGAAATAAAGCATGTTACAATTATCAGTGTTTTTTTTTGCGACCTCAGATAACAGCAAGTCTTCCTTTAAGGGCACACTCAGTATTATATCCTATTACTATGTCACTATTACTCATACTCATGGAAATCCACAAATTTGATATCAGAAATCCTCTTTACCAAATCACAAATAAATCGTGACATTAACTAAAGTATATTCGAGCTGATTCCAAACTCTATGCAAAACAGAAAAAATGAAAATCTTAAGGATTATGTACACTTATTTTACTTTTAAAACTTCTCAGGTGTCACTAGAAAGACATCAATTCAAAGATAAGAATGCCAGCATTCTGAAACCCTATTTAATTCTAGTAAAAACTTATTACAGATTGGAAACACCTGCTCTAAAAAATAAAAATAAATAAAAATAGTATCTCTTAAATTGCATCTTTAGAGAAGTCAAAACAAAATCATTTTTAAATTTTAATGTAAGTTAGAGATTTTATCCCAATGATTTCTGGAGCATTCATTATGAAATATACATACAATGCAAAGAATATCTGCTATGTTCAAATAGTATTGTACAAAGTAAAAAAGTACAAGGTGATAAAATGTAAATGCATTCCTAATATAAATTTAAGCTGGATTAAACTACACCTGTTTGCCTTGGGGAAAAGCTGCAAATTCTTACTTGCAAATTTGAATTTTTACTTGTTATAATTATAATTAATTTAATAGTATTAACATTTACACTTGCTCATACTGCATATCTGATATAAATAAACTGGTTTTAAAGCAACGATGACATCACCCCCCCCCATTGTGTATAGACATTTGAAAGAATTCACAAGACAGCAAAAAAATGAGGGCAAAAATGTTGATTTTATTAAAAATGTCCATATAACATTTATTAAAATCTATTAAAATTAATATTTTTGATCCTCTTCCATTCAGGGCCAAGTTCACGGAAGCAAGGTCCATGGACTGAAAATAAATACAGTCAAGTGAAGGTGTCTGGTTCTAAACACTGAATGCTTCCTTCTCTCTCCCCTATTGTGTGATTTCATCATTGGCTGCCATACATATGATCATACACATGACTGGATTAAATAAAACTGAAACAACAAATGTTTACAATCTTAGTACTATGGGCATTATTTCCTATTGAAGTTGTAGAAGTCTTTGTTTGCAAATGTAATTAAATAAATCTGCCAAATAACCAATAAAATCCCCATTGTAGTGTAATGCACTTCACAGCATGTGACTGAATTGAAAGTGAGGAACATGACTACATGCATTTGCTAGACTGTTTAGTATGTGTGTGTGCATTTTCTTCCAGTTTTCCAGTGATTTGCATGGACACACTTAAAAGCATAAAAACATGGAGGAGAGGAGGCAATACATTAAAATGAGAATTGACTCTCTCCTTTTTCCTCAGAACAGAAAATCAGTCCCTCTTCTGTCTTTACCGTCGAGAAAATCTGTTCTTAAACGCTTTGATAGTTTTAGCCATCATAGGAGCAATTTCTGAAAAAAAAGATGATCAAAGAAGGTAACAAAAATAAGTATTTTACACAACCAGAATTTCTACATAGCTACTACATGATCACAATGAAGGTTTCAACAAAAAACACATTAAGATATTGTCGTTTCATATGAATTGCATTTCTTAGTTTACTTACTTTTAACCTGTGGTTTGTCTCTGGCAGCATGGCCAGCACTGCTGCTGGGAGCAGAAGAAGAACGAGAGGATTCAGGAGGACTACTATAGGAAGACTGGCCACCATCATTTGACTGGCTGAGAGAGCTGTAGGACATTGACGGTCTGATTCTGTAATAGATAATATAATGGAATGCATATATCAAAAAATATAATCATCCTTCATCTTTAAATGTTAAATAGGAAGCTATTTTTAAATAGTAATAGCAAATGTCTTTACACTACCCACATTTGGAATATTTGACCAATGATATGTAATGAAAAGTTGATTAACAAATTATATACCACTACAAGTAAGATATGCATGTCAAATCAATGTGAAGAACTGATAGCGAGTACAAGAAAGTGAAGTCCGCCTGGAAGCTATTAATTACTTGACTGGAGTTGGAGCTGCAGCATTAACACTGGCGCTGGTAGAGCCGCTTTTAGTGCCAAACTTCTCCTGTCTCCTCCGAACATCACGAGGAGGTTTAACAGCAGAATTTACAAACGCCATCTTTACCTGCCGGCCTGTAAAGAATTCAAACAATCAATTATAACACCAGTCTCACTTTTTGTGAAGGGAAACTAATTACTATAAATTTTCCTTCAATTAAACCCCTAAATGAACAAAGTGTGAATACCTTTGGGCTTGTTGGCATGAGCAGAGCTGATGTTCTGTGTAAGCATACGTAGGCGCTCCTCCCGTTCATCATGCAGTCGCAAATACAACTCTCTCCAGGACTCATACTCCTGAGGTGATTCCCGCTTAAAGTCCCTTTTACAGTGCCGCATCCATAGCTCATCCGATTCCTCCATGAAATTCTTGAGAGAGGGGGACAATTACCACATAATCCTTTCTCCCCTGTATCTTCACTAAAAGGCATTTCTTGCAATTATGTCTGCATATTTTTTCAACTCATTAAATAGGCATTTAATCTGCAGTTTACAGAATCTATTCTGTGTGGAACTCAAATGCTATGCATGTACATACCTGGTTACACTGCTCAATGCGGTACAGCTGTTCTGGAGTACACCTCTCCAGAACTGGCTCCAAAATCTCAAAAGGCACACCACCAACTTCATCAATTGCTGTGAAAGCAGATATCAGTACATAGTTTAAAAATCACAACTGGTGTATTACACTCAATCTTGTGCAGAACACTAATTTGTATACATTGTGTAACACAATGCTCTGATCTGCAAGCAAAATAACTCAGTATGCATTACTGACTCACAGTCAATGTTGTTCTGCAGGACTCTAATGCACTGCTCATAGAGCGTCATCATCTTGGGCAAGTATGATGTCTTTGATCCAGAGTATACCACCATTTTAGAGTTGAAACGTCGCCCAGTGAAGCCAGCATCCTCTTCTTCGTATGATATGGGGACTAATGGGAAAGCATATTAATTCATTGCAGCAATAAGATAAACGAGAGGCTTGCAGACCTGTCAACCTAGTAATTTTTTTTTTGACTAGCAGCTTAATGCGCAGCGCAGCAAAACATGACATGGCACAGTCCAGTGTGACATCAGGCATATTTGCTGATCAGTATGGATTGAGTTCACATGCTCACTCATAACTTATCACCAAGCACATAGTTCCCAATCACCAACATATCTAGTTTTTCAACAAGTACTAAGAACATTTTTACAGTATTGTTTCAAATTCATATACTCTCAGTAATTATTTGCTGTACAACAATATGCCACATTTTTAACCAGTTACCTACAACTACCTATATTCAATCTTTAACCACATATGCATCACCATACATCAATATGCACTCTTTAACTAGTCATACTGTACAAGACTTTCCCAGTTACACGTCCCTGTGCACCATTATACACACTCTGTAACCAGTTATACATCTCTGTATACAATTAAATTCAACCCTTAAGCAGTTATACATACCTAAATATAATTATATACAATTTTCCATTATATACAATATTCAATATCCCAATATACCATCATACAGAATTCTTCACCAGCTATACATACCGGTACACACAGTAGTATACAGCCCTTAACTAGTTATACATTCCTATACGCCATTATATACAGCATTAAATCAGCCAAACATCTCGAAATACCATTAGATACAATATGCACACCTTTACATACAATTATTAGCCAGTTACACACTTTTTTCACCAGTATATCAATCTCTGGCCAGCAAACTATTTAGTCAGATACAGTGAGGAAAATAAGTATTTGAACACCCTGCAAATTTGTAAGTTCTCCCACTTAGAAATCATGGAGGGGTCTGAAATTTTCATCTTAGGTGCATGTCCACTGAGAGAGACATAATCTAAAAGAAATATCCGAAAATCACAATGTATGATTTTTTAAAATAATTTATTTGTGTGTTACTGCTGCAAATAAGTATTTGAACACCTGCCAATTAGCAAATATTCTGGCCCTCAAAGACCTGTTAGTCCGCCTCTAAAAAGTCCACCTCCACTCCACTTATTATTCTAAATTAGAAGCACCAGTTTGAGGTCGTTAGCTGCATAAAGACACCTGCCCACCCCACACAATCAGTAAGACTCCAACTACTAACATGGCTAAGACCAAAGAGCTGTCCAACGACACCAGAGACAAGATTGTAAACCTTCTCAAGGCTGGAAAGGGCTACGGGGCAATTGCCAAGCAACTTTGTTGAAAAAAGATCAACTGTTGGAGCAATTATTAGAAAATGGAAGAAGCTAAACATGACTGTCAATTTCCCTCTGACTGGGGCTCCATGTAAGATTTCACCTCGTGGTGTATCAGTGATCCTAAGAAAGGTTAGGAATCAGCCCAGAACTACATGGGAGGAGCTGGTCAATGACCTGAAGAGAGCTGGCACCACTGTTTCCAAAATTACTGTGGCTAATACACCAAGACGTCATGGTTTAAAGTCATGCATGGCAAGGAAGGTTCCCCTACTTAAATCAGCACACGTCCAGGTCCGTCTTAAGTTTGCCCATGACCATTTGGATAATCCAGAGGAGTCATGGTAGAAAGTGCTGTGGTCAGATTAGACCAAAATAGAACTTTTTGGTCTTAATTCCACTCGCCGTGTTTGGAGGACAAAGAATGATGAGTACCATCCCAAAAACACCATCCCTACTGTGGGGGTGGAAGCATCATGTTTTGGGGGTGTTTTTCTGCACATGGGACAGGACGACTGCACTATATTAAGGAGAGGATGACCGGGGACATGTATTGAGAGATTTTGGGGAACAACCTCCTTCCCTCAGTTAGAGCATTGAAG
>BRDA01093461.1:11332-35678 GCA_036984385.1 Crenuchus spilurus
AGGTGTGTCTAGAAGAGGTCTAGTCAGTCTAAAGACCCGACAGCGACTTTTTGTGCCTCAAACTCGAGGGAGGTTTCTAAAAGATATGCCAAATCCAGACCTCTGTCCGATCCGGTGAGGTCTTGGAACTATACGAAGAATGTCTCGGTGAGGAACCAATAGGACCGACACACGAAACCCAGTGACAGTACAACCTTCTGGGTCGGTGCTGGGTAGAAGTTACGAGATTGACTCCCTTCCTCCAACAAGGGGTTTTAGAGAGTTATGTACAGGGGCCAGTAGGAGAGGAATTATATCACGTCAGCAGTGGAGGACAAAGAATGATGAGTACCATCCCAAAAACACCATCCCTACTGTGAAGCATGGGGGTGGAAGCATCATGTTTTGGAGTGTTTTTCTGCAGATGGGACAGGACGACTGCACTATATTAAGGAGAGGATGACCGGGGACATGTATTGAGAGATTTTGGGGAACAACCTCCTTCCCTCAGTTAGAGCATTGAAGATGGGTCGTGGCTGGGTCTTCCAACATGACAGTGACCCAAAGCACACAGCCAGGATAACCAAGGAGTGGCTCTGTAAGAAGCATATCAAGGTTCTGGAGTGGCCTAGCCTGTCTCCAGACCTAAACCGTATAGAAAATCTTTGGAGGGAGCTCAAACTCCGTGTTTTTCAGCGACAGCCCAGAAATCTGACTGATCTGGAGAAGATCTGTGTGGAGGAATGGGCCACAATCCCTGCTGCAGTGTGTGCAAACCTGATGAAAAACTACAGGAAACGTTTGACCTCTGTAACTGCAAACAAAGGCTACTGTACCAAATATTAACATTGATTTTCATGTGTTCAAATACTTATTTGCAGCAGTAACACACAAATAAATTATTAAATAATTATACATTGTGATTTTGTATTATTTATAAAGTACATTTTTCTTATTTAAAAACACATTTTTGGGGGCTGGAAAGGATTAAAATAATTTTAATTGATTTTAATGGGGAAATTTAATTTGATATAAGATCAAATTGAGTTACGAGCTCCGTCACAGAACAAATAACTCGTAAGTCAAGGTTCCACTGTATGTACTTCAAATAAGAAGGAACAATGGGTTTGGTTGTTCTAGTTTTATTTTCCAGAAGTTGGCAGGTTTATTAAAATGGACGCAGTTCACAGTTCCCCATACCTACACATTTACCTTTGAAATGATATTTAGCACCATCCTCTCTTGTAAAACAGTCACAGTATGAAGATGGATCGAGAGGGATGAAAAACAGTTCGGTTTCTTTCATTTTGAGGCTCCACGGCCCTCCACATGTAACCTATTTGAAGAGTTTAAAACTAGCACCGTGATTGGTCAAAGTTTTCTTTTCCAAAACGGATGCTCCCCAATGTGGTTACAGCCAAGACAAGCTGCCTAGTGTTCGAATACACAGACAGCTGAACTCAAAGTCATCAATGGCTTTTTCATGTATTTTGAAGTGACAAATCATAGCAGAGTAATTTGATGTCTAAATGCATATCTGCTACACAAAATGCATAAAGGCTGGCAGGTCTGGGTTTGCTGTGAGTCTTCAGTGTCTTTGTTTTAATGATCACATCACAAATTTCCAAAGCTCTCCATTCTCAAAAAAAATTTCCTAACCTTTGCGTCTTGGAGGAGACAGTGGGGTGACATCTATTGAGGGCAGTGGTCTGTAGTTCGGCTGGATGGCTGGCAATGGGATATCAGGTAGAGTGGGTACCACATCTACTACCTGAAAAAATACAATATTGGTTAAAAAAAATATTTAAAAAAATCCAGACAAATGAAACGCATGAAAATAATTAGTTATTAACATTATTCAAGTTGGATCAAGATCGCTAGTGTCTACTTCAATTTAATACCAGCTCTGTTAGCTGAAAGACACTGGTGATGGTTGGTAGTAGCAGTCTCACCTTCCTCCGTTTTTGTGGCACTGTATGTGTGGACACTGATGGGACAGCTGACTCAGGCCGCTTACTGCGAGTACCATTAGATTTGCTCGACTTGGACACTGAAGGAGCAGGGGTAGCAGGCTGAGATATTCGAGATGGTTTCTTCTTTTTCTTACTAGGGGAAGGTTCATCATATGTAAGAAAGGACTCAAAAGACATAGTGGGAGCTTCAAAAGGTTCATCCTCATCATCTCGCAGAGGATCTTGCTTGTCCTTTCTTCCCTGAGGCCTGCCTGGAAATACACACAAGACTACTTCAGGACTTTATTCTCATGTAGACCTTGTACGTTCAGATCACAGTTATGCAGTAAGTACATTCTGATATTTAACCTAATCAGAGAAAAAACACGTTCTACTTAATGACATATAAATACATTACTGTTAGGTATGAAGTAAGGTCCCAGAGGTCTGAGTGATATGCCAGTCAATGTTTATTAGCTATAGACCAGCAGCAGTAAGATGTTTTTTTTTACTGAACAGATTATAAATTCTTAAATTGTTTGATGAGGTTATTAGAACTGCAATATAGCAGAGCTCATATGACTAGCTGTCTTGTGTCCAACTAACATAAGTAAAAAAATACAGATTCTACAATAACCAAAATAGTTTGAATACATACCTTCGCTGCCTCCTTTCTTTTCTCGTTTACTTTCATGTGGAGAGGAATGACGGCTGTGTTTAGATGATGCATGTGTAGCACCTCCTTTCTGCCCTCTCTCATCGCTGCGTGTCCGTGTCTCGCTCGTACCACGTGGAGTCTGAGCTGGCTGCTTCCGTTTCTCTTGTTCCCAGGAGGAGTGAGAACCGTGTTCTCTTGCTGGCTCTCTGTGAGACTTGTGTCCAATTCCCTTTCGAGGAGGACTAGGTGGTGGCTCCTCTGCTGGGCTGTCATATTCTTCTGACTGATATTCTTCTTCCCTGTTGTGGCTGTCCTGGGGGCTGTAGTGATGTGGGGGAGAGTCAGAGTAGCCTTGTGTATATTCCTCTTCATCCTCCTCCTCCTGTTCTTCCTCTACAGGTGGAGGTTCTTCTGGAGAAGGTTCCCTGGTGCGTTTGTAGCTTCTGGTCTCGTCTGTTCGTGGGTGGGAGCGGCCTTCTTTTTGGTGACTTGGTCTGCTGATATACAATGATAACATTACATTATATTATCTACTGCAGTAGATTTACAGGTGTGGAAGAAGTGATATTTTGTACTGCAGCACACCCAGGAAGCTAGGCAGCTCAAGAGGATGTCCAGTTTTGTAATAAGATTAGGTTGGATCAGTTCCACTTCCATCCCGTCAACTTATATCTACTTACTTCACAAAGAGAGGAAAGTCTCTATCTGCCTAATTAAAGCAAGGGGCCAGTACTCACCTATCTCCAGACTGGGGCACCAGCTTCTTCCACTTGGCAACAAGGTTCTTTGCTGCCTCCCCTGCAATGTTATGTTTGCGCAGAGAATTGACAGTCTTTCCAACACCAGTTTCCTGTAAGGGCAGAAGAAAAATAGTAGTCCGACATGCAGGTGTGTGAAATGGACATTAGAAAAAAACCCAAAAATAACAGAATTCCACCGTTTGTAAACACATGCAAGATTTGTGTACTTTCAAGTCATTATACTATAACACAGTACTATGCTGACAGGACACAAGCACAGGCCCCTTGGGATACAACACAGCATATCTAAAATAAAGTTTAAATAAAAAGCTAGAGGATTGCTTGATCCTACCACAAGGATGTCCACAGTCATCGGCAGCTCTCCCAACCTCTTGAGTGTCTTCAGCAGCTGGACAAAGAAATAATTTGTTGATCAGAATAAAAGTAAACTACTCCATACATCAGGATATGTTTACATTTTAGCAATAAAGTGTCCAAACAAAGTATATAAGCCTCTGGAACACAGACAATAAAACCACACACGTTAAAGCCATACAATATATGCACAGCAAGTGAAAACAGCACTGCAGATACGTTTCCACACATTTACAGAGCGAAGTGTGTGTCGTGGTCTGAAAAGGAGGTGTAAACAAGGCAGCTCGCGCCTTGTAACGTTAGCGAGCTAAGCAGGCAGCAACATAAGGTTCAAAGCAAAATTTAATCTAATGGTATATCTGGTAATTATCTGAAGCCTCAATCTGGGTTGCTGTCAGTTCCTCTAGTCTCTGCAATCTTGTCGTCGTCAGCTAACTACATCCTACCACATACGGCCTGACTAGTATCAGCGGCTGTCATCAAAAGCTCCTGTCATTTCTCACAATTCAAACAAAGAGCCTGGCTTCAATATACGCTGTTTAGGTTATTTAGGCTGAAAAGAATAAGACAAACGTGATCCAGAACTACAATGTACTTCTGTAGTTAGTTTAATGAGCCCGTTTGCTGTCGTGCTATACCGTCGCGTAACGTTAGGCTCTTTGAGTCGTGGATTTATCATTCACAAGGCCACAGAAAACTAAAACAATGACCGTGTCTCTTTTCCCTGCGTCAGTCCCTACTGTCCCAAAGCCAGCAAGCGACTCATACCTTACGAGGCTCCTGGCTGTCTGAGAGCCTTGACTGCAACTTCTCTACCGCCTCCAGCAGCTCCTCCGCCATGTTTCCCAGCTGCTACATAGTGCCCGGAAGCCGCTCCGACTCAGCTCTGAGCTCGACCAGTCAGTTCACATGGAGACTCCGGAAAAACGTCACCGCGCAGCCACGAAGTAAACACAAGTCCAGCTGATGTGTTATCTGTGATCTGTTTATCCACGTATCTGTAAAAGCAACAATAAGATTTGTGCTTTTCTCCTGAATTACATCGTATTTATTATCAGCTTATTTATTAGTTGTAAGATTTAAGTTGTGATTCATCCGCTTGTGACCACATAGCTTTAAAAATATGTAAAATAATTCTCATTTGTTATAAATGTAATTAAAAATATATATTATTTGTTTTTATGCAACTTAATTATTTTATTGAGGATATTTAATACGAGTGCAGTGTAAAGTCTTTATCTAACTTCTGCATTAAGAAGACTGTGAAAAAGGGAGTGTATACTCTAAACTTTTAGTATTTACTGTATCTGCTGATGATTTGTTTTACAACACAAATCCACTTACAAGTAGATGATAGTAGCTGGGAGTAGAGCTGTGTTAATACAGAACATTATAGTGATTAAATTATTTTAAAATACATTTTTATCATTCAAGCATATTGTGGCTATTGTCAATACATCTTGAACAATGAAAAACATCATAAAACATCAGATTTGCATTGTTATTTAGATAATGTGCTGTGAAGCACACTATGTAAACTATTGAGCAAAACAAAACTGCTTTTTCAGTTGTAAAAGTACTGGTGTATTGTGAGTTATAAAATAAATACATGATACACATAGAATAAATATACATGAAGTATCATATATTTTTAGTTTCCATATGGACCAGATATGCCTACAGGTATTACATTTGGAACTAAAGTTTTTAATCTCAAATTCAAGTCAAACCTGTGGTGATACATTTTCAGACTATTTCTTTCTTTCTGTTTGCGTTTGGATGGAAAGGGTTAATGTAATTTTTGTAATCTCTCCTTCAATAATTCATGAACATGCTGCATAACTTTACTCCAAAACAGCTTTATGAATAATGGTTACTTTTTAATTATAGATATGATGATAAATCACAGCTGTGACAGTATTAAGCATTTCATTAGGATTGTCATACTCAGTCTCTAGTAAAAATAAATGTTGGCATGACTGTTAAAACAGTGTTGCCCGCCTCTTTACCATTTTGGGTTTGGGGCAGGGGTGCAGGCTGGATATGGACTATATTTGGTGGGGAGGGGTGGCTGGCTGTATAAGGACATAGAGGTGCAGGTGGAGTTGAGGCCTTGGGGGTAACATTACAGGGCTGACGGTTGGACACTTTGGCCTCTTTCAAAGTGTAATACTGACAGTGCTCTGACAGACAGACGGAGGGCGGAAGGGTAGAGTAACACGGAAGAGAAAAGAAACAGAAAGGAATTTTATTAAGAAGGGAAAGTAATTAAAAGAGAAAGCAAAGAAGTCGAGTATAATGTGAAAGAGAAAGCAGGAAAACAAGGTAAAGCATTTTCTCTCTGTTTTGTTTTTGCATGTCTGCTTGCCTTCACAGAACCAGAGTAAAGGGATAGGGAATGAGTCATAATAGGCTTACTACATTGTAAGGTTGCCTTGATATAAGAATTTTGATTTCACTACTGATACCAGGTGTAATATCATATTTCACAACACCAAACAATACTACCGCAAACAAAAATAATCATTATCTGTACACCAAATAGTTATTTGACTGATCAATTAACTTCACAGCTTTATTTTAGTTTAGTCAATCTCCTTTTGCAAATAAAGTTGCACATCTACTACATTCAATTACCACTGCTTTGGAAGTGGGATAGAAAGTAATGTTCTGATAATGTAGGACTGGCTAAATGAAGCCTACATTAAGCAAAGTTTACAAACTCATAAATAACATAAAGCACTGCAAAAAGCCAATAACATCTGCTGCCACATTTTGTTACATATTTTCCAATACTTTTATGTTTAGCCCATAGTAGCTGAATATTAGAAAGACCTTGGACCAACATGCCTTACAGTGTAAACATACTCTCATTAATACATATCAAAATAACCTTTGTTAAGGTTGGCTAAATTTAAATGGACATAGTGTGGACCAAAAACACTGAGTATAGAGGGACGTATTGCTCTGGGAGACCAGCATGCTTCTCAGTCTCTATAAATAACAAGCAGAGATAGTGGCAGGAATGCTGTGGCTGAGGGAGGTGGAACGTACACACAATCTCACACCATGCCCTCAGATTTTGGATCAACCACTGACAAACAAGACAGCTGCCAAAACGCAGTGAACAAACCTTTTCATCTCATATTACCTTCACAGTGTCTCTTTATTACAGTTTCCATCTAAAATCTTCACATGCTCTCAATTGCAGGTCAATCACTCTTCGCTTGACTCCCACTTAGCTTTTACCTTTATATTTAATCTGATACTCTAAGATCAGGCAGGGACCAAACCTATCACCTATCATAAACTCCTCATCTACAGTTTCATTAAACATGTTAAGTTCAAATTTCATGAATGTAGTATACCCTCCATGCTGCTCACAGTGCCAGTCATCACATTCCCACATTTCTATTTACTCTCATGCCTGCTCTTCTAGTATTTAACTAATACATTAACTTTGAAAATGATCACAATAAAGATGGACAAAAATTCTGATTTTTGGAAACCAGAGGTGCCCAAACTTTGGCATGCCACTGTTTTATATATATAAATATTTATATATTCAATATTTAATTTTCAGCATATCAAAAAAAAAAAAAACAAAGGGCACTGGAGCAAGCACTATGCCGATCAATATTCCAACAGACCATTGTAATATATTAAAAGTGTCTGGATTTTTTTTAGGTTTAATTTTATATTTCTTTTATGTGTAATTTTATTTTCCTCAAAACTTATTTAGATTGAAGAGATATATGTTTTAATTATTTAACATATAGAAATTGTACTGTAGATTTCAATCAGTCACACTGTTTTAGATTCATGTTTTTAGGGAATATAAATATATAAGCCCATCCCCAGACAGCTGTGTTCTGTAATCAGTGAGCTGGGAATAGGCAATGCCTCACAGGGACACCAGTCTCTCTATAAAAACACATCCTGGAGTAGGCTTTTGCTCTCCCATCTGCTTTACTGCTCACACAAACCTAACCCTGAAAAATGTTCATTACATCCAAAACCCTAATTCACCATTAGGTTTTGAATATGGACTATGAAAAATAGCCCATAAGTTAGAGTTGCTCTAAACACTTCAGTACTCAAATTCTATACTCAATGCTATTTCCATATTTACAGTATTTTCTAATGCAAATAATTTTCAACAATTTAACACTGTATTTGCTTACAACTGAAAAATGTAGGTTGTCTATGTGGGTTACAGAGAACAAATTTAAATTAGATATGTTAAGATGAGTTAAATTGTGAAAAAAAATGTGTTTGATCAAATAAACATTTGCCAGGCAATGATGAGTGTTTTTAATTTATAGCGAGTATTGATTTGGTGCCAAGCATAATGATACTACACTTGGTATTGGTATCAAAGTGAAAGTTCTGGAATCTTAACAACGTTACCACAAATATGTAAAATGAAAGTGTATTATACTGTAAAATGCACATCACGCTACATTTGTGCTGTGCTCTGTCATTCAAGATTCAAAGCTTTATTGTCATATGCAAAGTAAAGAAACATGTTTCCCTGTACAATGAAATTTCTACTTTGCTGTCCACACTGGCAGTGCAATAATGAAATAGTGAATAAAATAATAGTGTCATGTGTTGTATATTCAAAAATCTAAAATAGTAGCCATATGTTGCACTCAGACCATCCTTCTGAAATACAATTTGTATCAAAATGACCCTGTAGACAATAGGATATACAAATACATAGGAATATACAGTACTGTGGTTAATTATTTTAACTTTTGGGCTGGAATAAATCTTTAAGAACTTAATTCTTGGACATTGTGAAGCATAATATATTACTGCAAACTGCTATTTTAATGTCCTGTGCTATGGCAGTATACTGTAACAGTGTCACTTTTCCATATTTCTTTCATTTACTTTAGTTTTACTAATGATAGAGACGTAGTGACTTAAAATCATATTTATCACTCATATTATTAGGACTGTTTTTCTGTTAGACTGTTACTGTTACATTATTAGGTTAACTATTTTTCACTGTTGTTGTTTTCAATGGACATCCCAAATATTAATGGAAACTGATGTAAATCATATTTGTATATGTGCAACAGATGGGTTTCCACAACAGAGGACAGTTGTTGTTCCACAACAACAGTGGCGTAGCACCACATTTTGGGCCCTATGCACAAGCAGTGCCCCTCCCCCATCCTTTTATTAAATATTATTTCCTTCAATATTTAAAACAAAAGAAAATTCCAAGGGCCCTCCTCCCACTTGGGGCCCTGGTAACCCAGTCCCACTTTTCACCCCACTACAATGCCCGCTATGTTCACCTGAATGTGAGAACAGTGCTAAGGCTTTGTGTGGAGATTGAGACAGGACGAAGAGATGTAGTGGGACATTCACAGGGGAGTATGGCAGGGGCAGATGGCAGTGGGAGGGTAATTTAAGCAGCAAGGTCCCAGCAATGCTCTACTGTAGCTTTAAAATATTTTTAGACAGTGACTTGACTGCACCTGTGTCTCAAACTCCAAGTATGTCTGTTTGTGTTTGAGGTTAAGTGTACACAAACAGTGCTTTTAATGTAGTTCAGCCCTGATTAGTATTCTTGGCATATATGTCATAAAAAGAAACATGTGGATGTCTTAATAGCAGGCCTTGTTTAGTGAGATAGTCATTTTCAAGTTTAGTAATGTGTCCTCATGGTGTGTATTATTATAGTCAACAGCACTCTTAAATAGTTCTTTAGTGAAGGAAATGGTGAACCACATCAAACAATTTAGAATATCTTGAAAAAGTTTTGTTTACAATTTAATTCCAAAACTGTAATATATCATATATGCACAAATATTGATTTTTCAAGCTTTTTTCTTTGACTGTTGATCATTTTATAAGTCATGAAAATAAAAAATCTAACATTTCAAATAATTAAATTTTATTATTATTATTATTATTATTGCCAATTTTCTTCCTTTCCCAATGTGGTAGTCACCAATTAAGCCAACCCATTAGTGGCTCTCCCCATCACTTTGCACTGTCGCTGAGGGTGAAGACATGCACATGTCTCCTTCATTGCGTGCGATACAGCCACCACCTCTTTTCGAACGACCACTGATACACTGTCCCTGGCAAACCTACGCGCTCGAAGGAATTGGCTACTCAGTAGATGCTTGAGCCAGCGGACATTGCAATGTGTGAGTGACAGGGAGAGTGAGAGCGCCATCTACCCACCCGGAGAGAGCACTGCCAATTTTGCTCTCTGTTGGCCCCGGCTGTTGATGGCAAACAGCATGACTGGGATTCGAACTGACGATCCTCTGGTCATAGTGTCAGTTCCTTAGCCTGCTGAGCCACTCAGGGCCCTTCAGTTCACATTGTTAATGGAGGATCTCTGACGTATATTGTTTACACTGACCCTATGAGAAATCAAGAGTGCTGTTTGGGTTTTTAGCTAGTGCTCATAACATATTAATCATTATCACTGTCTAAATTGTATGTGAAAGGCAGTCAGAAGCAAAGTGTCAATATAATGAAGAAAATGACAGCTGTGCTATAGATTCTACACCAACCAAAGGTTATTCATGAAAATGTGCCTCCAAGCCAAGAACTATTTAGGAATTTTAATCATTATCAAAAAGCCCTGCCTAAAGTTCATGTTAGTTTTCCTATTTCAAGCAAATGTACAAATGTGCATGTTTGGTGCACATCACTTTAATCAGCCATTTCTGTAATGTCATCATTTTATGTATCTTTTCAGGTTATGTGTGCTGATGCTGACCACTTCCTAACCACCTTGTAGTTTATCATCACCTGTCAGTTCTCCCCTCCCACAAAGCCACAAAGTAATTTGTCAAACCTGTCCATCGGATTTTTAGTCTGTCAGTCTGTCAGTACTCAGTTGCAGAAGAAAGTGGCTGTATGTTATAACCCTAAAACACACATAAAACACATTAAACCTATTGTTTGTAGGTCTGTCAGAGCATCAATCAGCCTTTTAAGACTATTAGCCTGTGATTAAGGGATCACTGTTACGTGTAACTAGTACAGATAACCACTAAAACCAGTGTCAACCATGGCCCCCAAAAAGAAGACACCTCGGCCGAAAAAGGCAACTCCAGAGCCACTGCAGGTGGACAGTGGGGTAGTAGTGCCAGAGCCAGGAGTAAAGAAGCTAGAATTACCTTTAAATGTTGAGCAGCTAAACCGGCTCAATGGGATGCCAATACCACCCCCAGTGATCCGGCCAGGGGAGAGGGGCTTTGGTCTGGGGGGAGAGATGACTCGGCCTCTACATGGATCTGCTCTTCTAGAGGAGCTGAGCCGCATGAGGCAGGAACGTTTCCTCACTGACCTGGAGTTGGCCTGCAAGACCAAGGCCTTTGATGTCCACAAGCTGGTCATGTCCTCTGTCAGCCAGTACCTGCGTGAAGTCCTAGCCAAAGACCCAGGCCTCAAGCGCCTAGAGCTACCTACCTTATCACCCCTGGGTAAGTAGTATTGTATTTCCACATCAATGGATTTAAAATGAAAATTGAGGTTAAACAGAGAGCAAAAATCAAAAATCCAGAATCTATGTTTATTCATATATTTCATTTAAAGTTTGAGTAAATTACTATTCAAACAGTATCAACATTAAATATATGTGTCAATATGTCCATTTATGTGTAATTAATTTAAAATATAAGATTACCTTTGTATTTTTTTCATAATACAGCAAACATTGCATACAGAACATAGCTTTTGCAAAATGTCACTATGATGCCATCAAATTTAGTTTTACTGTAAAGCCTGTCAAACATTCCACTTTGTTTTAAACTGCACATGTAGACATATTTGAGAGTGAGTTCCAGATACACATTAATATGAAATCCTCGTAACAGGTTGTTAACTCCATTTGTTTCCAGACATTCCAGACTTTCCAATACATCAGTCAATTCCTTTTCTTTCCCAGGTCTCGCCAATGTGATCACTTTTGCTTATTTGGGGCGTGTACACATGTCCCTATACACTATTGGCTGCACAGTGTCTGCAGCCAGCACACTACAGATCCCCCAACTCCTGCAAATGTGCATGGACTTCCTGATGTCCGAGATGAATGTACACACTTGTGTGTATGTGTGGAACATTGGCACAGCATATAACCTCGGCCCAGTGCGAGATGCTGCCCGTCGTTTTGTGCTAGACAACTTTGCCCAGTTCTCAGAGACACCCCAATTCACTCAGCTCACACTGGAGCAGATCATTGCTTTCCTGCAGGATGACAACCTTATTCTGACATCTGAAGTCACCACCTTCCAAGTTAGAGCACCTACACTTACTACATATATACATATATAATGATATACATTATATACATACATATATAATGATCATATATAGATATAGATATATAAGTGAATAATACAAAAAAAATTCTAAAGTGGCAATTGAATTTCATAGTGGCTGATAAATTGACAAATCATTAGTATAAATATGTAATTGCAGTATGTATTGTCAAAAAATACCCACTGTATTTTTTAGAAAATAAAAAATTAATAAAATGAAAATAAATTATTTCAAAAGTGATTCCAAATTTTAACAGCAATGTACTGAACAGTATGTAAATCAGTAAACCATCAGTGAAGGCAGAGGAAATATAAGAAGACTCACAGAGTGAGAGGGGGATTCACAGACCTTATGCAGGCCCTATTTATATGCATGAGCCCAAAGCAAAATATATCCCAGTAAATATAAATACTTGCACACTGTAAACAGAAATAGAATAGATATGGAAAGAAATAGGGTGAGAGTAATCCAAGTTGTGTGACTGTTAATTGCCATGTTTAACCTTTCTGTGGATCCAGGTAGCTATGAAGTGGCTGGATTTTGACCCAAACAGACAGGCCCATGCTTCTGAGCTTCTGTCTCACATTCGCTTTGAGACCATCCCAGCCAGTGAGCTGGTCAGTGAGATCCAACCTGTTGCACGCATGATGCAGGACCCTCAGTGTCACCGCCTTCTGGTAGATGCCATGAACTACCATTTGCTACCATACCAACAAAACAGCCTTCAGTCCCACCGCACCAAGGTCCGTGGCAGCCAGACCACCCTGCTGACCATTGGTGGGCGACCTTCTCTCACTGAGCGAGCCCTGAGCCGAGAGGTAACATAATAATTCAAAACACTGAACATTATGTATTTTTCACAATTTTCCCACAAGGCTAATATAAACCTGTCATCCCAAACAAAAATTGAATTATATAAGCTCATTACTTTTAAACTACATTATGCATTACAGCACATGAAGATCATTTTAGAAATTAGATGTTTCAGTGAATTCCTTTAAAACAGGGGTGACCAATTCTGGTCCTGGAGATCTTACAGCCCTGGAGAGTTCAGAATCATGTGAGAGTTCAGCGGAGTATTAACACTTGAGTCTGAAATTCAGAACACTTTGAAGGTCTGAATCATGTATGTTAGATTAGAGTTGTAGTTGAAATCTGCTGGGTGGTAGATTTCCAGGACCAGGACCGGACACCCCTATTTTAAAATATGTAATTTGATTTTAAAAAATCTTCCTACATTTTAAGAAACATGCCAAAATATTAACTCCACCTGGCATAATACCCAGTTTCAAAACAAGCCAAGAAAACAAGTTATGTGCAATGAAGTGAATTAAAAGTTAGTCTATTTTAATTTTTCCTTCAAATATTTTAGCAAAATCTAATCTAATAGCTTCTAATTTAATTGAATTCATGTATTGTCATTACACATTGTAAAATTAAAATACACCCCCCCTCACATCAAAGTTATATTTAAAAGAGCTATGGCCCTGCTGTAAAAACTTTCTCAGTCTGTTTGTCTTTGCTTTAATTTGTCTGTAATGTCAGCAGTTCAAACATTTATATCTAAAAGTCTCTAATATCTGATAGATTATTTAATTTAAAAAATCCCAGGTTAGTTATGTCCTATATTCTGTTCTTTATTAGGTCTTAGGCTACCATAATAGCACAGATGTTGGGACTGTATTACTGCTTTAAATGGTATATTAGTTTCTAATGCATTTTTGATCTGTTCCCCGTACAAGTCAGTATTAGAGGTTTGCTTTACCTGCATCAGCTAAATCACCAAAGAGGTTTTATAAGTTTTTAAGGAATAAATGTAGATCAGTCTAACATATCTCTGTCTATAGGTGCTGTGGAGAGACCCTCGAGAGGGAGCTGCCACATGGCGTCACCTTTCCCAGCTTCCTGCCAAGAGTTTCAACCAGTGTGTTGCTGTGATGGACGGTTTCCTTTATGTGGCGGGAGGAGAGGACCAGAATGATGCTAGAAACCAGGCCAAGCATGCAGTCAGCACCCTCTGCAGGTACACTTTACATCACTGTAGAGAGTAAAGTTAATCTGCTACTCAATTTACTTGTATTCTCACTTTTAATCCAATAACTACATGAAATATGATATAAAATGAAATGATTTTCAAACATTTCGAACTCTTTATAATTAGACCATTTTATTCCTGAGACTGAGGCAGTAGATGTAATCTTGGAATGACTGCACTGTATGTGGCTCATTCACTAAGCAGTTCAGATTTGTAAGAAAGATACACTGCTGTAGGTTTAATACTGCTGTAGGCAGAAATACACAAAATCAATGAACTCCAAATGGAAAAATGGAAGTTAATTTTCATGTGTGTCATTGTACATCTTGAAACTGTTAATGTTTATGTGCCAATTTAGACTTTATTCCACTAAATGAATGAATGTAAATTTCCTCATATCCCTTACTGTGCACTCTCCATTAGATACGACCCCCGCTTCAACACCTGGCTTCATCTGAGCAGCATGCGCCAGCGCCGCACT
The DNA here is from genome assembly GCA_036984385.1 of Crenuchus spilurus. NCBI lineage: Eukaryota > Metazoa > Chordata > Actinopteri > Characiformes > Crenuchidae > Crenuchus > Crenuchus spilurus. The sequence continues at coordinate 25,857 of BRDA01093461.1, forward strand.
CATTTCAGCTTAGTGGCTACTGGAGGCCGCCTCTATGCCATTGGTGGGCGTAACACAGATGGGCTACTGGCCACCATCGAGAGCTACCTTCCATCTTCAAACAGCTGGCAGCTCCGTGCTCCCATGGAGATGCCACGCTGCTGCCATGCCAGTTCCACTCTGCCCTCAGGCGACATCTTGGTGACCGGTGGCTACATCAACTGTGCCTACTCTCGATCTGTGGCCTGCTATAATTTGGAGAGCGATAGCTGGAGTGAGCATGCACAGCTGGAGACCCCCCGTGGCTGGCATTGTTCAGCCACTCTAGGCGGTAAGGTATACGTAGTGGGTGGCAGCCAGCTGGGGCCAGGTGGAGAGCGTGTGGATGTGCTGACCACTGAGGTGTTCAGCCCTGAGAGCAGCCAGTGGAGCAGGGCAGCTTCCTTGCCATTAGGTGTGAGCACTGCTGGTCTGTCCCCATTGGGAGACCACTTGTACCTGGTGGGTGGCTGGAATGAAGCAGAAAAGCGTTACAAGGCAGCAGTGCAGCGCTACGATCCAGGTACTGACAGCTGGTCAGCTGCTGAAGACCTGCCAGAGCCCACAGTGGGTGTGTCCTGTTGCACCTTGGCCCTGCCTCCACGCCATACCTCCCGCAGGCATCGCAATACCCCCAGCCATGAGGAGCAAAGCAGCATAATAGCATGAGAGAAAGGAATGGGGAGGAAAGAAGGAGAAAGAGACTGATCAGTAGAGAGGAGAAGAGAGACACAGAGGAGTAGTAAATAGCTACTAATCAGTGTGGGTTAAGAAAGCAAGAGGGTGGGGCACAACTGTTTTTAGCTCCATAAACTGAGACATTATTTATTGAAGTATGAAGGGAGTGTTTCAGGGCCCATGTACTAACAATGTGAACATGAAAAGGGATGCACATCATGCTGTGTGTGCATGTCTCTGGATTTGAATGATTGTATGCTTGAATGTTAGACTGAGTGAGTTTTAGAACTTGAGCCAAATAATTACTTGCAAAATATAACCCCAGCAAATGCAAATACACAAAGCATACAGTAGACTGAAGCCTGTGCTTATTACACTACATATTTATTGTGTGTTCTGTATCTATCAAGGGATGCTTCTCAAAGTAGCTCATATTAATACCAAAACCGTATTAATACTGAGAGGTTTATAAAAGCACATGTAACACCAAAGGCCTTTACAGTGGCAAGGAGAAAGTCCCACTATACCAGTGAGTACAACATGAACTAACTCTACCATCTTACATAGAACATACATACCTGATCATTATTTCATCTTAGAATGTAATTTCAAACCCTCATAACCATGTTATTATCCAAAGTCACAGTCCCCCGTTTGGATACACCCATAATGTCAGGTCTTCACATCTTTCCTGCCTGCTGACCTGTGCCTTCTCTCATGTTTCCTAAAAAAATCTGTGAGCCTGTGAACATCCTAGAGTGAGAAAGCTGGTCCAGAGAGAAATTTGAAATGTTCAATACTTTTAACTGAAAAAGTCATTAAGGTGCCTTGCTCCTTTTCAATGTGATATGTTTGGGGTTGAGTAAATGGTCACCTGCTGAAAGTAAAGCTTTGTTAATGTTGAAGTTGAAGGGAGAGTTACACGGAGATGGTGCAAATAACAGATGATGCAGAATATAGAAGGTCTCTAGGAGTTCACTGAATAAAGCCAAACTGGTTAAAGAAATGTCTCGTGTTATCTTTACAAACCAAATAAACAAAGATGAAAAAGAACATGCTTTAAATGATGAACAGGTGGGAGCTTCTGTGGCCACAGTTCAACCAATAATATGCACAAATATTCATTTCAACTAGTGAAGAGCTGGAACTCTGATTTAGAGAAAACAGGTCATTTGGATTTCAAAGTAAAAGTTATATTTCGGTGGTGCAAGTGATCAATGTTCATACAATTAATAAAGGAGAACAGGTCACACAAACGTGGGATAAAATGTAAGAGATATCGATAAAAACTTCCACGAAGAATTTGACAGGCAGTTCACCATAAAAAAATAAAAAAATTTAAAAAACTTTTCTATATTAAGTCTTTTCAGATAATAAATCACAAAATGTTTTGCCGTCCTCTTGGTAATGTAAAATGTAAATTCAAGAAAACTAACCAAAAACTTCTGTACATCAAAACACCACTGCATCTAAAAAATATGAACATTTTTAATTTTGATCAAAAGGGTAATTTCCTATTTTTTTATAAGAATCCTCTTTAGTGTAAATCACTCTGGCTTAAAGCTCATGAACATCTGAAATTCAGAACCTGAAATTATTAGAATATTTTTGAGTTTGAGTAAATTACTATTCAAGCAGTATCAACATTCAATCAAAGACTTTAAATAGTTCACTTTACATACAATGAATATCAAATGAGCTTACTACTTTGAATTAAAATAACTTTCACTTTTTTTGGAGATGTACCAACACGGCCTCCCATAATTATGACGTGGAATGTAATCATTGTTAAAAACTAGCCAGATTAATGTCCAGCCTTCACACTGAGGTGCCTAGAAATGTTACAGGGCTCTCAAGACATAATGGCTCTGACAATGTGCATCAAATTCAAATTAAATATAAATTATTCATATTATTGTTATATTGTTTAAACTAAGTGTAGTCAAGACAATTCTATCCTAAGGTCTTCCAAGACAATGAACCCACATGCATAAAAGGCAGCCAAGAATTCAATCAAACATCAGAAATCACCTGAAATTGCTCCTTTACACAAATCTCTACCTGCATAATTCTTAAATCACTAGTTTTATCATATATTTCTATTGACATAAGTCTATAGACCTGGCCATACTGTTCATGGTACCATACTTCTAAACTACACGGATATACTCTTACTTAAAATTATACCCACCATGCATCCTGTTTGGATGGCAACAACATTGTCAACATAAACCGAGTACCTCCTTAGTCACCGTTCCACAAAGAACACATTCAGTTCATGAATGTTTTGCTAATTAGTTCAGTTTAATTGTGTGTTTAATGATGCAGAGTGCCAAATTATGCACGATTTTGACCACTTGACAGGCTTGGGGTCATTCCTTAAAAAGGGAAATCATCACAAAATTGTAATGGGTTTATTTAGTTACAGGACAATCATTACCCCAACACTTCACTATTTACTGCAGTAACCCAAACCTGCACTTCAGACATGCTCTACAGCAGCACTTCCCCAACCAAAGTGATTGTGAGCCTATTCAAGTAGGAAAAGCACTGAATTGTAAAAAAGTCTTCCATGAACAGCAGACTTTTAACCCAATGTTCCAAACATTCTGACTCGGCTCTGTACTATTTTCAAAACAATTCAGAACATGAGCACATTACCTAGCAAAGGAGTTTAATCTTGGTGATGACCAAAGGCAGTACAGCCATTCAAATGGATCCATACAACTATCATAACAAGAGAAAAATGGTGAACCGGATGTTGCCAGTTGCACGGTGCATTCTGGGAATTGTGAAAGTGGCAAATGAAAACTTGCCTGCTTTCCCTTGTGGTACCACAAATGCGGCAGCCGTGACTTGATAGTTATGGATCACGTCTTATGACCAGAAGGTTCCTGGGTCGATCCCCAGACAGATCATGACTGAACTGCCCCCCCCCCAACCATAAATCACTCTGGATAAGAGCGTCTGCTAAATGTTTCAATTGTAAATATAAATGTTTGTAAAGCAACAACTGGTCAAATATTTTGAATCTACATTACAATTAGCAATCGTTTCCAAAAAGAACCAAAAGGAGGCAAGAATGGGCTTTTTGTTTTTATTTGTTTCTTATAAACAGTCAAAAGGTGGTCCTCTACTTGCCAGGGAGGATGATGCCATCATACTAAAAGAAAACAGGAAAGACAAGTCAATACTGAGTTACTACACAAAAAGCAGCCTCAATTTCAAAACAGCAGTTTGTGTTCATTATGAACTGCAGCAGCCAATTAGGTCTAATGAAACTGCATGTAATGGAGTAATCCTTTTAAGTTACTGTGACAAAATAGAAACTTGAACATACCTTCTGTTGGAACCAGCGCATGGCTTCCTCCTTACGGATGCGGTGCTTGAAGCCAATACGGCCCCTCTTCCTCTTTTTGTCAGCAATGCTAAAGCCAGGCCTGCCCAGAACCTGTGAACAAAGTGACCAAGACCCACTCAAGAGTTAGATACTTGTAGTCAGCCATACGAAAAATTCATAGTTCTTCTAACAAAATTACTGCAGGAAACACACTGGGCCTTCTACTTCAAATCAACAACTCTCAGGGAAAGGACAGTGTAGGAAACAAAGCACCACGTTATAACACTCACCACATAGAAGTCCAAGCCATAGATGCCAATGCTTGGATCGTACTTGATTCCCAGATCAATGTGCTCCTGGATACCAAAGCCAAAGTTTCCACTGTCAGAGAAGTTGTTTTTCCTTAACTCGTACTCACGCACCTGGATACAGAACGCCAATGATCAACAAAGAATAAGAAAGGATACAGAAGCACTGAAGCTGCACAGCAACAAGTATTTTGGTATCTTAAAATCTTTATATACATTTTATAAACATGTGAAATCTCTGATCAGACAACTTCAGTTACTCATACATTTTAGTGTGACTAGAAATAATACTTTGATTCCACTAAATTTTCTACTTGAGCTACATTTAAAAGGTCAACCTTCCAAATTAGCTTTTTGCATTACAGACCTCTGAGTGAAACTGGGTTGAATAAGAAATAGTTAACAATGTCAATGTAATTCCAAATTCAGTGAAGGACAGAAGCAGTGCTGCAGATACCGAAAACTAAGTTAAGCAATCAACATCAGGGTACACTGAACTCAAAATGCTTCCCACTTGCACTTCCAATGGCTAAATATTGGCTTCTAATACTTGTATCAATCTATCGAATTTGCTGCAGGCATAATTCACAACGTGGTACCAAATATGGTTTAATGTTAAGATATGGACCACCAAGTGTTGAGTAGTCAAATATGGTTACCTTGTGGCATATTAAAACCCACAGCAAACTATATAACTTAAAATTCTTTAAGGTCAACAGTGAATCCCCTATTCCTTAAAATTCCGTTGCACCAGGGACAAAAAACACCAATTCTGTTGAGCAATAGCAAATCCCAACAGCTATTTCATGTTGTCAAACTTCAGCCAAATTCCACTCTACTTCAGCAAGTTAACCTCATCAACAAATTCATGGCCAGAAAAATACATTTTTGGAAACTGAATCTTTGATCTTCTACAAGCAGCCTCACCTTCAATCCCTTCTCCAGGATTTCCTCAGCTTTAGCACCACGAACAGTGCAGTGGACTGCAATCTTTTCATTCCTACGAATGCCAAAGGATCGCACAGTGTAGCGGGCTAGAATGAGAAGAGCAAATGTTATTCAAAAATCAAAATGCGACAAAACTAAACAGCTCACAAATGGTTTTCGAGCCAAAAAAAACTTTACCTTTAGAGAAAACAGGAGTCTGGCCAGTCAGCTGTTCCAGCACCTTGGCAGCACGGGTCAGCCTGTCACCACTCTCACCAACACAGATGTTCAGGCACAGTTTGCGGATGCGCAACTCCCTCATAGGGTTCTCCTTCTTCTCTGCTTGGTCCTGCAAAAAGAAAAAATGACAGCGGTTATATTACCTAATAAATACAGTCACCACCTGAACACAAAATGTATTTCCCCCCTATTTCTACACAAGCTACAGGTTCAGTCAGATCACTTGAACCTGGTATATAAAATGATGGAAGGCAATGTGCAAAGCACGAGTTTGCACTGTGGCAAACAGAAAATCCGAGTTTTAATTTGTATTACACTAATGAACTTAGCTGGAACACAACTCAGTATTGGATTATAAATAACATTATGATCAATTAATTTTGTAGCTAGTCAGCACAGTATGCCTTATAAATGTACTGTAGTTTTGGGCTTTGTCTGGGATAACTGACGTTTCGCCAACTTCATACTCTACAAGACAGAACTGAATACAGAATTATAATCTGTTAACAGGGTGAACATATGCGTTGCTGTTAGTATGAGCATGTCCGGACATATCCACCATATTCAGCTACCGCTGGCTGGCAAGACAGAAATAACAACCTAAATACATCACGTCATAATCACACAACTCTGCCTGACTTCACTATTCAACTTTAAAGTTACTTTATTATAGATTTTATTTCTACATACAAATAGTCGCTCATTTGAGGACTCTAGCACACAGAGAAGCTAACTGCTCTCCGTTCGTTTTTCTCTCTCATCAAACAGTGTCCGTCACAAATACAAACACATCTCTGTGAGTTACACAAAAGACTGCTGATTTCGCCCCGAAAGTGTTCAAGAACACAATACAACACGCCGATGTTTTAGGATTTCTGTTATACACCGTTAACAACATTGCCTGGTCGGCACTCACCGCCATGTTTGATCACTAGAAGAGGACGAGCCTCTTCCGGCGCAAAGTATTTATAGCATGTTCACTCGAAAAACGACCGGAGAGTAGCCGTTCCTCAGCATATCGTTCCCAGGCTTCGTTGTACTATTATAAAAATAATGCCTTTATTTACAATAAACAATATATAGATAAATCAAATTAAAAGTTATGTATTACAGCAGCACAAAGGCAAAAAGCAAACCATTAACTTACATCATTATACAAATAATTACATAAAATGAAATCTACACAATACATGTATAATAAAACTACTATGTGCAGTAAATAAGTATGTCACAAATATTATGTAGTACAAACATAATGTGACATCCATTGAAGCATCTCAAAGCGTCTAAGCAGAAAGCAAAGGACCACATTCCAATTAACTGTGCACAATAGTAAGCAAAATAGTCATATACTACCCATATTTTAAAATCACTTAAATGGCTTCCCATAGAATTTAGGATTCAATTTAAGATCTTAACTATTACCTACAGCGCATTGAATGGCCAGGCCCCTAAATATATAATTGACTTACTACATGCATATACTTCAGACCGGTTGCTGAGGTCACATGACCTGTGCTTACTAACAGTTCCTCTGACCCACTTAAAGATGCGTGGTGATTGAGCTTTTGAGATTACTGCACCTACGCTGTAGAACTCCCTGCCTCCTAATTTAATGTTTGCACATGTCTGCTAACCTCTTTATAAATCAGCTAAAGACTTATCTTTTCAAGCAGGTTGGTTAAATGTTTATGTTTTTATTTCTTTTTAAAGTCTTACAAATATTATTAATTCACTTATTACATTTTTATAAATGATTTTACCCCATGCTCTTAATTTTTATGTATTTATTGTTTTTTTATCATTTTATGTAGGGCAATTTGTGACCAATGTCACTGAGAGTGCAGTACAAATAAACATACTTACTAACTTACAATAACATACATTAAAAGATGTACAACATGTATGCATAGACATGTAATATTGTCATCCTGGTGCCTTGTTAGATATGATAGAATCCTCAAATGCATCCAGATACTCAGTCTTCTTTGGGAGAGGGTGAGGTAGGACAGTTACTACTTTTTAGTGTAGTTTTCGTATATCCCACATGTTGAAATGCTTAATTTTCTCTGTATCTTCAAGGTATTATACACTTACAAAGCATATACTGTGGTACTACAGTTGTATGTAGAGTGACCAGATGATCAGTCACGCATTTTCAATTTTTCATTTTCAAGGAAAATTTTAAACTTTTCCAGAATCCGACTCTCCTTCACGTGCACGCGCGTCACACAGCGGTACGAACGAATCGCACGCTGTGTTTCTGGATTTAAATAACTAATATTGTCATAATTTCTTTCACAGAAAACAACAGAAATCTCACAAAGCACTAGTTGTGTTATATTTAACAAACGGAAGTCATAAATAAATGCATATTATTAGAACGTTGTTAAAACAAAAGACACAACCGAGATTCTGCTGCAGCTCCTAACATCATCTCGTGTTATTGGTCTAAATTTAGTGATTCACATCTTTTCAGAAGAATTAATGACACTGTACATTTAATACACTGTACATCTTAATCTTCTGTGGCCCAGAGCTGAGCTATAAACACATCAAGTGTGCTTACAGAGTTGTGTGACACACACATTATATTATAACAACCTGACCAGAGACACCTGCACTGCAACAACAAGCTGAATAGTCACAGTTCATATTTAGAAACAATGTTTAAGCTTTGATTGGTCAAATGTCTTAGTCTATAGATTAAATGCTCAAATCCCTACTTTTATCAAATCAGCTGAGTTAAAGGTGCATATTTTTGTGTAATTAAATGAAAAATAATTTACTTTTTGCAGGTTTTTGACGTGGTGCTAGCAACATGTTCAAAACAAAATTTTTGCTTGTTTGAGTGTCCTGTTTTTCTATGCTGTTCTAACAGGCTCCACACAGGATTATGTGTAAGTGGGGTGTAAAACCCCACATATGTCAAACGTCTAGGTGTGTAGATGTTACCCTCAAAAGCATTTTAATGTAGCTTCTCCATTTTGTGGGGGGAGTATGATTTTGGCAATGCTATTACACTTGCCGAAATTACACTCACCTCTTATCTTGCTCTCCTTGCTCGATCGGTCAGTTTAGGTGGACGGCCAAGTATTGGTAGGTTTGCAGTTTAATTCAATAGTGTTCTCTAACAAACCCCTGAGACCTTCACAGAAAAGGTGTACAGTGGTAACCCTACTTACGAGTTTAATCCGTGCAGGAGCCGAGCTCGTTAGCTGGTTTGCTCATTAGCTGGATGCATTTTCCCCTTAAGAATACATGTAAAACTGATTAATCCGTGTCAGCCGGCCAATATACAGTATACTTTAATATGCTAAATAATGTGTTTATATTATTTTTTTAAATAAAACACATGAAAAGGAATTTTGTAGTTAAAAAGTAACAAATAATATTAAACAGAATGATAATAGAAAAATAAATTAGCCCTTTACATTTGTGGAGACGACGTGTATGCTGGCTGCTAAGGAGAGGGAGACCGACAGCGCTCGTATATGCTGGCGGCTAAGGAGGACAGGAGGACGGGCATACGTGTATGGCATGGTTACACTTATCATATGAAAACTAAAAGTAAAATGTATCTAACTTTCTTGTTCACTACCTTTTGTTACCTTTGCATCGCTTTCACTTGCACTTTCACTTTCACTGGACAGCGGTCAAAGGTAATGACTGACCTCTTCTTCTATGCTAGCATCTAGGGGATGCTACGACCGACAGCGCCTCTAGCAGCCAGCATACTTGAACTAATTTACGCTACTGGTTACTTGGAATTTTATTAATTACCTGGAACAAAAATATTCCAAGATCTCGACTCGTTACTTGGAATACTCGTTAGTGGGGATGCTCGTAAGTAGGGTTACCACTGTATTTATACTGACTAAATTACACACAGCTGGACTCTATTAACTAATTAAGTGACTTCTGAAGGCAATTGATTGCACTGGATTTTGTTTAGAGGTATCAGAGTACAAGGGGGCTGAATACTTTTAAATACTTCTGAATACTACACACATTTAAGATTTTTATTTCATAAAAATTTTGAAAACCATGTATCATTTTCATTCCACTTCACAATTATGTGGTACTTTGTGTTGGTCTATCACTTAAAATCTCAATGAAATACATTTAAGCTTGTAGTTGTAAGGTGACAAAATGTGAAAAAGTTCAAGGGGTGTGTAAACTTTTGAGCATGTCTGTATATACATGCTCACACACATTTTTATTTGCAGTCTGTTATGTACCAAGTTATTTTAGACTACCTCGATGCATTGGTGTCCCACATTGTCCCACACAAACATAGTCTTTGTCCCA
>BRDA01093463.1:0-24208 GCA_036984385.1 Crenuchus spilurus
AAATGTCTGATACTGATTATGTAAAGCTGCTTTGTGACAATGTCCATTGTAAAAAGCGCTATATAAATAAATTTTGATTGATTGATTGATTTAGACCAGGCTATTAAAACTAAAAATTTCAAGATACAGCTAAAAATGTAAAAATCATGCAAATGTTTGCTGTCATCTCTGAAAATGTAAGTAGTATTTTAAGGTCATGGTAGTCTAAATTATACATTGATTTGAACTTGATTTCACCAACTAGACATCAAAAATATGATTGGTTGAATATAATTAACATAATTAACATAAGAGGCTCTCAGTCTAGCACCTGAAGTTCTAATCAATGGGAGAACTCTATTAAATATAATCTGCCTAATTATTATGGGGGAAAAGCATGACTGGGCTATTTTTTAGCCTCAAAATAAAAAAAAACTCTATACTTCAAAAGTTAAGTATCATAATGTATCAAGTATCATGATATCATGATGATGTTGTAATATATATATATATATATAATTAGCAGACATTTCCATTTTAGTTTTCAGAAATCATTAGGCTTTCTGTGAAGTCCTAGAAGGCCCTGAAGGCTTGCTACCACTGAAGTTCAGTTTCTTTTGAGTAAATTAAACTTTTTCAGTGGGATCAAAAGAAGAAGTTCCTAATGCAAATAAAAGTACACATGGCTTACGGCACATGGAGCAAGAGATTTTGCTTTCATAATGAACAGATGAAAAGACTGGGCACTTGAAATTGGAGCTGGCGTGTCTGATGTCCGTGTTGGGCTGCCTAAAGATGTGTGAAAAGGCCTGGACTTCTCTTTCAAGTGTTGGTAGCACATATGGTGAGCAAATCCCCAGAGTCATCTGATCCCCACAGCTTTTTAAACTATTAACACATGTAACTGTAAATCAGGTCCAGTATGAGAGGAACACAGTGAGATGCATCATTACATATGGGGCAATACTAAAGCTGACTGATACATCTCCCTACACACCAGAGTACTTACAGGAATGTTGGCAATGCCCCCAGGCAGTTATGTCAGTCATACAAGACCAGGACTCTTTGAATGAAGAGAGACCTACAAACCTAAAACCACCCCTGCATAAAATTTCAAGAAGCTCAGGTTTATTTGATGGATTCTGACCATCCATCATCCTTTTGATCACATTCCAGTGGATTTCACTGGGGTTCAGGTCTGGAGATTGGAATGGAGCTTTTCCACATATGTTATATATACTCACATAAAAAAATAGAACACCATAGACACACTGATTTTTGTTCATAATGTAATTAAAAATGGTAAACTGTTATGTTATATTCATTTCAAGTGACACTTCAATGGTTTTTATGGTACTGTTGATCAGTTTGGCTTATAACTCATGAAAATCAGAAATCCAGAATCCAAAATTATTCTGGATTTATCTAATTTTAAGTGTGAGTAAATTACCATTCAAACAGTATCAACATTCAACCAAAAAGGCTTGAAATACAGTACCAGTCAAAAAACACCTTCTCATTCATTTTTTTTTGCCCTCCATTGTAAATAAATACTGGACTGACTATGAATGAACACATAAGGAATCATGCAGTAAATTTAAAAGTGTTAAACCAAAATATGTTTTAGATTTTAGATTATTCAAAGTAAACACAATGTCTCAAACACATTAAGAGGGCAAGAAATGCAAGTCATGAACTCTTGACAAGACACAGCTGTTAACTGAAAGCCATTCCAGGTGACTACCTCATAAAGCTGACTGAGAAAATACCAAGAAAGCTGCATCTAAGCAAAATGTGCCTACTTTGAACAATGTAAAATATAAAACATATTCTGGTTTTGTTTCCTAAATAATTTCATATGTATTTCTTCATAGTTTGGATGACTTTAGTATTAATCTACAATGCAGAACATTTTTAAATAATGGAAAAACACTGATTGAGAATTTGTGTCTAAACTTTTGACTGGTACTATATGTCACTTTACATGTAATGAATACAAAATATATGACAGTTTATCTTATTCCTGAATATAAATGAACATTTTTCATCATACTCAAATTTTTGGAGCCTCACTAGTATATCAGGGCAGTCCCTGACGTAGAATGTACAGAGTGTAATCTGATTGGTCAGGTCTTTTCTTCAACTGATTGTCAATTATTGTTTATTTTATGCAAACAAACATCACACTGACCAATCAGGTAAAACAAACTTTCCATTATCCATGCACAGGACAAGCCAATATAGTCTCCACAGCAAGGCTTGAACATGTCTCATGCTTCCCACAACTGCCCAAAACTTTTGACTTTTGAAAGTTTTAAAAGTAGTCTACTAGATCTTTGTTATATAAATTAATGTTTTAAAATGTATGAGATCCATTTTGAATACATAGTGGTAGTGATGTCCCAACTTTGAGTACTTTCAAGCATTACCAAAGTCATTATACAACAAGTCTGTTCACTGCTATCTTGGTAATGCCATTGGGCAACTATTTCCAGCCATAACAGACCAGACTCATATCTCTTTGAGAGGGGAGAGACCTATATGTGAAGTGAAACTGACAGAGGCCATAACAATATACATATTTAAATACATTTTTAGAATCACTGGTATAAATGTGCTGTTGGGTTCAAATAACAAAGAAAAATATAATTAAATATATTATTTTCCATGGTTTGAACATTTTGTAAATGACAATGCAAATGTGTCAATGAAACGCTATGATAGGCCTGCTGTTTTGCTCCTTCCCTCAAAATACTTTCATGTTTTTTTCTACTGATGGGTGTGACTGCTGTACTATAGTCACTATGTTGATCCTTATGGGCTGTCCCATTCATATTTCAACCAATGACCAGACTCCACCTCATAAAACATCTCCATTATTACCTATCATATATTCTATAGCAGTTTAGCTCCACCCATTCCTGTTTGCAGTTATAAAGAGTGTTGCTACTGCAGACAATCTGTAGTTACTGGAATGGAAGATGTTTGTAAAAGATTAAATGTACTCTTCCTGATTACTGGAAGTAATGTATGATTCCTAAAGGTCCTCACATTTCAGTCTGAACTTAATGGTCCATTCTGACATTTCATCTTGAAAGTTTTGACCAATACGGAAATAACAGATTTAATTAACAATTAACTGCTTTTAACTACAACTGCAAAGCATTTTATGTGGACAAACAAGAAAAATGTGGAATATATTTGTTTTTTCTCATTATACACTCATTCTCTTGGTGAAGTAATACCTTCTCATGAATTCTCATACCACTGTTACGCTGATGACACTCAACTGATGCTTTCCTTCCCTCCTTCTGACACTAAGGTATCCAGCAGCATTTCAACCTGTTTGGCAGACATCTCTATGTGGATGACAACCCACCACCTGAAGCTCAACCCTAGCAAGACTGAGCTTCTATTCATTCCTGGAACCATTGGTCTGCATCCTGAACATTCTGTCCTGTTTGAGAACTCCTTCGTCGTACCATCTCAAGAAGCAAGAAGCCTTGGTGTAATTCTAGACGACCCGTTATCATTTTCTACTCACACTGAGTAAAACAAACATGATGCGGTCGTGAAGGTTCCTCCTCTTCAACATTCGACGGATCCGACCCTTTCTGACCCAGGATGCTGCCCATGTGCTTTTCCAGTCTCTCATCATCTCAAGACTTGACTACTGGACTCATTCCTGGCTGGTCTTCCTATGCGAGCCATCAGACCCCTGCAGCTGATCCAAAATGCAGCTGCTCGACTGGTTTTCAATCAACCCAAGTTCTCTCACGTCACTCCACTGCTCTGTTCACTTCACTGGCTTCCTGTAGTTGCCCACATCAGATTCAAAACCCTGAAGCTTGCCTACAAAGCAAGAAATTGACCAGCACCTCTCTACCTAATGGCAATGGTCAAGTCTCGAGTTGCACCATGAACCCTTAGAGCTTCCAGTACGGCTTGGCTTGACCCGCCACCCTTCAAGACACATGGAAAACTAGCATCAAGACTCTTCTCTGTCCTGGCACTCAGGTAGTGGAACAAACTCCCACTGACTGTTCAAACAGCAGAGTCCCTCACAGTCTTCAAACGCAGACTGAAGAGCATCTCTTTGTGGAGCACTTAAGTGAGCGCTAGTTTAAAACACTTATTGTAATGTATTGTAAAGCTCTTATATTGTGTATAGTTGTGTATCTTTCCTTCTTTCTAGGTGTTAGTAATGATTTTGTTCGAACAGTGTCTGAACTGAAGAGTTTGGACTCTAATCTGTCTGTACTAGTTGAGATAATTCTCTTAATGGAAAAAAGCACTTTTGTATGTCACTCTGGGTAAGAGCGTCTGCCAAATGCTGTAAATGTAAAATGTAAATGTAAATGCATATACTCCACATATGCTTTGCTTTTATCATATGAAGATAAACAGGTTCATTACATAGTTTACATCACAGTTAAAGATCGGGTTTAACATCATTACACTGATAAACATGTTTGTCAGGTTTCATTTGTAACGATGTGTAAAGGAACGTTAAGTTTTGCTCCAGTGTAGTTATTGAGTGTGCTGAGTGCTGCTGGCCATGAAAACAGCATGTGGATTGTTTTAGCTGTTTATGAGCTCATGGCTGGTGCTCTCTCTCACCTTCACCGTCAGAAAAACTCCCAGTGAGTCTCCAGCTGGCAGACAGGCCTGAGGGTCCAGGTTACAGAGGTCCGTGTCATGGCCTTGGCTCACAACAGCTTCCCACCCTCTGGACTGGCTCATGACGCTCTATGGAGGCTTCCTCTAGCCAAGGAAAATATCACAACTTGAGAGACAGGTCAGCGTCAGTCAGAGATTCAAACTGACGCAAGAACAGTTACATAATGATTAAAGGGCCCATATGATGAAAAATAAACTATTTTCCATGTAAACATTCAAAATGTGCAATTTTCCTTGGAGACCACATATGGAAAGTAAGCTGCTCCATTTGACTATTTATGGTTGTAACAACAATATGTTTACAATGACTTATATTTAAATTCTAATAAAGAGAAATTGTTCATGTAAACATGAAATATGACTTTTTTGTATGCAAAACAATGTAAGAATGCTTCAAGGTGGAAACAGTACTTTTCACAAAATATAATATAGACTATTCAGTGGAGGAGAAAGTACCTTTGATGAAGGAGAAGATCAAACACTTTCTTGAACACAGGTAGTCTGAATAGCTAACTGTTCACTACAAATGTGTGAATTCAGCTATGTTAAGGCAGAAATGTTATAAAAGAGGCAGTCAGTGACTGGAATTTGAATGGAAAAAAGCTTGTAATGCTCAACATAGCATCTGTTTGCAATGAAATTGACAAACTAATCAGCTTGCAGTAACCAGAGGATCCTGATCATTCCAATTGCCACTGGCAGCCAGGGCCTGATTTTGGCCATGTTCTCTCATGGCAGGTAAGATGGCACTCTCTCAGCAGCACTACTAATGTAATGTCGGCTGGCTCAGGCATCTGCCAGGCGATCCATCAATATTGGCAGCAGTTGGAAAAGAGGTGGAGCTTGACTTCACGTACATGGGAGTTGTGTGCCTGTGTTAGTCTGCACCCTCCTAGAATCAGAGACATTACAAGGGATATGGACAGTTAACAAATTGGCAGATCAATCAGCTACCAATACGCATTGGGGAGAACATCAGGTGAAAAAAAAAGAAAGAAAGAAAGAAAAACATGTTGTTTGTTACAAACCCACACTACAAACCATTTATGAGTGACTTCAAATATGCATTTGAGTAAGTATCATAGTTAATTTATTGTGTACAGACCCTGAGGTTATGAATTTATCGGCATTTCTTTTTTTCTTAAAGTCGTCTGTTCTTATCTGGAAAAAAATATTATGCATAATTTTATGCACTGAAGTGATTTAGAGGTAAACAAATGCATGTGTACCGCTGGTCTAGAAACATATGTATTTTCTGACTGAGAGTTTTTCAGTATTAACTCTAAAAAAGAGGGTTACGCAAATTTCACCCAAACAGTAAAAGGAATGCTGTGTGTCACTCTGTGGTTACTGTCCTGATTACTTAACTAGTTATTTGCATGCAGAGTTGCCAGGTTCATGGTTTTCATGCCAAATTGGGCTTGTTTGAAAACCAGTCGCGGGTTGAAAATTCAAGGGTGGCGGGGTGCGTTTTTCGGGCTACTTTTAAAAATTACTGTGGCCGCCAAAAAAACAACAAAAAAGTTATTGTTGCATAGGATATTACTTCAACATGGCGGGCAAACGTGTATAAGTCGACACTAAGGAAGTTTGAATATAACAATAACAATGAAGAGAACATAACAATATAAGAAAAGATAGCCTGAAAAGGAGAGAGAGAGAGAGGGAACATTCTAATATGCCAGGTAAATGTGGGAAATATGGGAGGCGGTATTGCAAGGACTGGGAAAAAGAAAAAGGTTTGATGGACTGAAAATAAATCCCTTATAAACAAAATACTAAGTCGTACACTCATAGTTGTTTTGCCATTTGCTTCAACGTGTGACAGACATATATTTTGGGCTAGTTTAAGCTTCTGAAGGGCAGGTTTTAGACTGACTTTGGGCTGAATATTTTTGTTGGACCTGGCAACCATGTTTGCATGTACAGTAGTTGTAATCAAGGCTGTAGGAGAGAGGAATAACATGTTTGGAGAAACAAAAATTGAGGAAAAACCACCCCAAATATGTTTAGGACTACAAATGATCTTTATAAAAAAACTTCATGACTTTAACGCTTTGCCTAGACCCACATTACATAAATCAATTTGGTCCCATGTTATAAAATATGAATATAAAATTTAATGTGAACACATGCCAGCATGGAACAGTGTTCAGCCATAGCTAATGCCATGGTGGCTTCAGTATTTTTAACAGAGTTGATTTTTTACTCATTAATGACAGTTTGGTTTGGGTAGAACTATTATACGGCTTTGCCTTTTGAGTATGTTTTTCTTTATATTACATAGTTTCATGTAGAACTCAGCTTCACAATACAGGCAGTGTGCCCATGTATAGAGACACACACACACACACAGTGGATGTACATTAACTGCAGAATGATTGGTGCTTTCACATGGAGTCTCCAAAAGTCTCCAATAACACCGGGAAAAGTCACTAGATTTGTCGCAAGTCGCTTTCTTGGGGAAAAAAGCTGTTAGAGGGGTCTGAAAATTTTTGAAGACAAATTTGCTAAGTTGGCAACAGTGGAGCCTAGCCTAACCTAGCGTAGCCTACCTGGCATCTTGCCTGTTTATTTACGTCATCACGTACTGACATAGCCATGCTACGGGGGTTGATTGTGCTCAGCTCTGCTTGAATGCATTGAACTGACTGTAGCGTCCTGTAAAAAACTCCTGTCAGTGACCAATGCTATAACAGTACATATCAAAATACCGCAAAAAACATTTCTTATCGCAATAAATATCAAGTTATTGTCCAGGACTACTTCTCTGGCATGATGCATCTCCTTTCAAAACCTTTGCGAGATTCAGAACTAATAATCCAACCTCCTGGCTGAATGCAATCAAATCCTCACAGCAATATTCCAACATCTAAGAAGAGCAGAGTCCACTGTTCACTGACTTTTGTTACTAGTATATGCTAATCAACCATATGATAAAGATGGAGAAGTTGGCGATGGTTGAAATACAGCAGTGTCTATATGGGATTTATGTGATTATGTATAGTCATAACTTACATATCTCTACAGCCCCATTGTTGTTATATGGGATGTGAAACTATATGTTGCAGCTTATTTCTCCTAGCTTAGATGTGAAACAAGAAAGCTGAAAGAGCAAGAGGGTGTCATATTTTCCCTCACTTGAAAACACACAACTTGCCAGAATAAACTGAGCCAGATGTTAAGCTCAACACTGAAGCCAATTCTTTTTGTTTTTTCCCTGCAGGTGGAGTATATCTCATGTATAAATATTCATATTCTCCAGCAGCAAGGATACAAGCATTACAACTCCTGTTTAAGGTGTCATATATATTTACCCAATTTGTCCCCCCAATGATGGAATGGCCATTAACCCATCCATTCACTAGGACTCTCCCAATAGTGATGCTGTAGTGATGGGGAGACCCACCTGCAGAGAGCATGGGCTTGTGATTAATGAACCTGGAAGGTTGTCAGTTTGATCCCACCAACAAGAACCAACTGAAGTGCCCATGAGCAATGCTTCAAACCCCAAACAGCTCCATGGATGGGGCTGCCCACCATGTTGTCCCCCTTGGCATTTTTTATTTTGCTTCCTCACAACCTGGAATTAAAGTTTATTATTTGAGGGTTTGCATCATTTCATTTACAGAACATGTCTACAACTTTGAACATTTGATTTTCTTTTTATTGTGAAACAAACAACGAATAGGACAAAATGACAGAAAACTTCAGTGTGCATAACTATTCACCCCCCTAAAGTCAGTACTTTGTACACCATATTTCATTGTGGGAATGCTGTTCTTGAGGTGATGTGTTGGTGTCATGCCAGACATAGCGTCTTCCTTGATGGTAGAAAAGTTACATTTTGGTCTCATCACTTTCCTACATACATTTGGGGAGTCTCCCACATGCTTTTTGGCAAATTCAAAATGAGCCTTCCTATTTTTGTCTGCCATAAAGGCTTTTTCTGGCCACTCTCCCATAAAGTCCAGATCTATGGAGTGTACAGCTTATTGTGTTCGTATGGACAGATACTCCAGTCTTTGCTTGGGAACTCTGCAGCTCCTTCAGGGTTACGTTTGGTCTCTGTGCTGCCTCTCTGAATAATGTCCTCTTTTGGCAGGTTTGTTGTGGTACCATGTTCGTTCCATTTGATGATAAAGGATTTAACTGTGCCCCAGTGGATCATAAGATATTTGGATATTTTTATAACCCAACCCTGACTTGTACTTCTCATCAAACTGTTTGCAGACCTTCTTGGAGTTCATACTGTTGTTTTTTAGTGGTACCTTTTGCTTAATAGAGTTACAGCCTCTGGGGCGTTTCAGAAAAGGTGTGTATATACTGCCAAATCATATGAGACTAAAATTGCACACAGGTGGACTTCATTTCACTATACATGTGACTTCTGAAAGTAATTGCTGGCACCAGAACTTTTTAGGGGCTTCATAGCAAAGGGGGTGAATACGTACGCACATACCAATTTTCTGTTTTTTATTTCCATACACACACACACACACACACACACACACACACACACAGAGTATATATTTTTTTCTCATGTCACCAACTTAAGACTATTTTGTGCAGATCCATCACATACAATTCAGATTTAAATACAGGTTGTATTGTTACAAAATAGGTAAAAAGCTAAGAATATGTTAGAAAGGCACTGTATTTCAGTGCACAGATGGGTTAAATGTGGGGGTCAAATTCCTGTGCAAGCACTTTGATCAATGTCTTACTTTCACTTTCAGCCTAAAGAACAAGCTGGCAACTGCAGACATTCCTGATTTTAATTGCTATTAATGGTGAAGAGAACTTGCAGATATATAGATGACTCACTTTCGTGTACAGTAAAAATTCAGATGAAAAGGTGGCCATCTCTCAGCTTCATGGAGATACTGTCAATAAGGTATGACGACGGTGTGCAGCTAGAACTCTGCTCTGCTAATGATTAATGAAAGTGCACTGTGGTTTTATGTGAATCGGTGTGTGTGTGTGTGTGTGTGTGTGTGATTAGGGTGATAGAGAGTCTCTTAAACTCTTAATGAGCTTGATAGAGCTGTTGATTTTTATGCAAACATTATAAATGCTTCCAATGTTTAATATACACAGTCATATCAGAATTGTCACCACCTCATTTTGTCTACACTCATTGTCCATGTTATCAGCTCCACTGACCATATAGGTGTACTTTGTAGTACTTTCATCACTCTCACTTTCATCGCTGCTGTTGCCTCTGTTCGTCATTCATATATTCAGATTTCTAATAATAATAATAATAATAATAATAATAATAATTTTTGTCATTCTTATCATGCCTAACAACTCTTATCGGTAATTAAATCACTTACTGTATAGAAAATCACTGCATACAGAGTTTTACATCAACATAATTTACATTAAACACTGCAAAACTCAAACTTCAAGTTTGCTTTCATCACTACATTTGGGTTTATGCTTCTCTGAGACTGTAAAGCATTAGCTTGCCATCTTTGTTTGAAAGGTCCAGGCTTACAGATCCCTGAGGCCTAGCAAAAACTGCCAAACAGGATGTTCACAATGTCTGGACATGCTGTCAGGACCTGGATAATGACCTTGCAGTTAGTCCGGTGTGGGTGCCAGAGGTGTGGCAGCAGAGATTGTTTGCACAGCAGAACCTACCAGAATAATCATCCAGACACCTGAAGCCATTCTGTGGAGCTGCCTGTTTGAACAGCTGTGTGGTGCTGCTGGTATCTTAGGCACTTCTGCAGCACTAATGGAATAATGTGTCATAATTTCATTCTGCAGTCAGAATAACTTAAAACAGAGCTTGTTCTGGAATTGTTTCTCTAAGAGCTAATGACGCAGACCTGGATCCCAGGCAAGTTCTCTTAAGGAATAGTTTGGGGAAAAATCAAATTTAAACATTTCCATGTACCATAAATGTAGTCAGTCAACTAGTTAATGTGCTACATTTCACTTTAGCATTGACAAGTCTTTAGAATCCACATTACAAATACATGTTCATGTCTTCCCTAATAGCCTGGTTCTGGTCCATACTTACTACTTTTATTGACCCTTTGTCACAGCATAGACTATATTTAACCTGAATTAAACCATAACTCTGAGATGATAGTTGACTGGCTATATTTGTGTCACCCTTTGCCCAAAATAGAAACAACATTAAAATATTTCAAATTCCGTGACAAACTCAAACATCACTGCCAGTTAGGCCAGTCATTTCCAACAGTACATTCATCATTACCATAACGGTGCCTTAATTTGGCCATTTTGGATGCAGTATTGTCTGCTATTTGGGTTAAGTTGGAAAACAAAGTGACAAATATCTGAACAACTGAGAAAAAATATAAAGAACATAATTTAGAAGTTGAAATGTTAGTGAGTAAACTGTAAATTTACTCCAGAATTGATAGTATCTACTGTAGTGTAATTTACTGTGTCAGTGGTTTTCAACTGAGAGGGCACTAATGAAGAAAAATGATGTTATAACCAGGGGTGCACATAATTTTTTTGGTCTAGTTCTCAAAGGAGCACCTACAGATGTTGCTTGGTGCTCACTTTACAATGTTCGAAAATACTACAAGCATTGATCACTACTACCCTCCTGACCCTCCTGACATTCACTGTTTGGAGCCATGCTATCTCCTGCAGCCATTTTTAAGCGAATACTCTTTTTTTTACCTTCAGTCTCAGTCTGGTGTTTCTTTGGAGGTGGTGGAATACCAAAGTAATTACTTAATGTAGCTTGTTTCTTGGACATGCTGATGAATCGGTGGAAATCTTAAAACCAGTGAAAAAATAAGCTAGTGCTAGTTATCAATTAACTACTCTCTGGAGCCCGCCTATATTACTGTCAGGGTTGCCAGATCTATCAAAATTATTCAGACAAAAGTCAGTCTAAAACCCGCCCTTCAGAAGCTTAAACTAGCCCAAAATATGTCTGTCACACGTTTGAAGCAAATGGCAAAACAACTATGAGTGTTTGACTTAGCATTTGTTTATAAGGGATTTATTATCAGTCCATCAAACCTTTTTCTTTATCCCAGTCCTTGCAATACCCACTCCCGTATTTCCCCATTTACCTTATTAGCTAGTGACTTTCTCTTCACCTTCTCTCTGTATCTCTCTCTCTCCTTGTCAGGCTATTTTTCCTTGTATTATGTTCTCTTCGTTGTTATTGTTGTATTCAAACTTCCTTAGTGTCGACTTTGTACATGTTTGCCTGCCATGTTGAAGTAATATCCTTGGCAACCGGCTGCAGCAATTTTTAAAAGTTACCCAATAAAATGCATCCCGCCACTCTTGAAAGTTCACCCACAACTGGATTTTCAACAAAACAATTTGGCGTGAAAACCGCGAACCTGTCAACTCCGGTTACCGTGGCTAAACAATCAAGTAAATGGTGCACAAACACGCGTCACATTGTAATTCATGTTGTAATTCACGTTGCACATCGTTAATTTTGACCACACATGTGCACTTGCGCACCACTTATGTGCATCCCTGATTATATGACTGAGGGAGATCCAGCCATTATACAGGACAACGTTTTTCAAAATATTCACTCTGTAAGCATCTCCACCATTGACTGGGTCCTGAAACAACACCAGATTAGCATGAAACAGCTGTACAAAGCTCCATTTTAAAGACATGGTGACAGGGTGAAAAAGCTATGGTATGTTCAGGCATAACACTTATGCATACTTATTTGCTATGACTGAAATGTATGTAACTGTTTCTTACCCAAAATGAACATTACACATTATGTACTTCATTACTCCTTTGTGTTGTAACATATCATGGAGCTGGAATCATGAGAACCAGTCCACAATGCAAAATGCAAAAGGCGTGGTCAAAACATCATTGGCCAAAGGTTGATGTGCCAGGCCAAGGGTGAGGAAACATAATGTGTGCTGCTATGTCAGAGAAAGGAATGCTTACTCATATTCCCATTATAGAGCTCTATAACACATAGCATCTCGTTACACTCTTGGACACCATCTACAGGGATCATCCCTGATACTGAGAGAGGTGTGATGCAAAAGGATTTGGGATAATGTGGGTTTTCACTACTTTAACACCATTAGGCAATGGTTTGTCATTCATCATAGACTGCTGATGGAGTTCCTCACACCATGTTCTCCATCCCTGAACCCAACTAAGGAGTTCTTCTCAGCCTGGAGATGTCATGGATGCAGCTTGTGAGGATATCACAGCAGATGCCTGCAGAGGCTGCATTAGACACTTCAGGAGATTCTTCCCACGCTGCATTGCAAGGGAAGATATTCAGTGTGACGTGGATGAAAACATGTGGAACAACAGAGAGGAGTGTCAGGATGTACAGAAAAGAAAGCTCTATAATCCCTTAAGTTGTTATCTCAGGTTGTTTTGAATGTTCAGAGTAAGTTTCTAATTTGTAGTTTTTCCTTTGTGTTATATAGTGCTGCCAAACACTCAGTGTTTCCTGAATTTCTATCAGATTTTTTTGTCAAGAAATTGCAGTGTGAACAATACAGTAACAGAATATTATTGTATAAATTTGATTCCAGTCTTCCAATTTCCAGAAATTCCAATTTCTTGCTGTTAGTCTCCCAGCTTGTTGGAACATTATTTATTGAAATATCATCTGAGGGCAGTACTCAATTGGTTCTATGAGGCAACCAATCAGAACATGGAGGGCCGTGGTCATGACAACGTTGAATCACTTAGAGCAGGATATGAATGAAGTTGTGAAAACTGAAGGTTGTCATGAGATTCGAGGCTCTGATTCCAGCGTTTCATACAATTGCTAGTCTCCATCTATTGCTAGACTAGTTAGGTTAGCTAGCTAGCACGTCACGGCTAATTTCAAGGTAATAATAAGCAGACAGTCAGCAAGCTACCTTGCTAGCTACCTTGCAAAACTGAGTAAATTTGAAAGCGCAGGATGTGGTGCAGTTTAAAATATGGGAGGACAAATATGTGAGCTTGCTGTTACAGCTTCACTTAACTCTTTATTTTGCAGTTTGGTCTTCCAGTAGAGGGCTAGTTGTATTGCTTGCTTTTATAGCAATGACACTTTGGCGCTGGATTCAACGTTATCATGACCACACCCCTCCGTGTTCTGATTGGTCACCTCACAGAAACAATGCAATACTGCCTTCAGAAGATATTTCAATGAATAAAACTCAAACAAGCCTACAGCTCGTGCAGTGTTCTTGTAATCAAAAGCTTAGCTAGTTTCCATCAGAATATACTTACACTGTACACTGTTGCACTGACAACATGACTAAGTATGTTGACGGCCTTGTTCATAGGCAGTGACACACAGACTAGACATTCTGATAGCCCTGACAAGTTGACTGACATAAATATTTTCTTTTGAAGCAAAAACAAAGAATGCTGAGTGAGGTACGTGCTTTTGCAGATAGTTCATTGAGTTTTGCTGTTTGCACAGTTTTGAGAAATGCAAATCAATGTAAATCATGATGTGAGAAATGTACCAAATCGACTGAGAAAAATTTCATATGTATTTCTTCATTGTTTGGATGACTTTAGTATTAATCTACAATGCAGACCATTTTTCAGACCATCATGGGGGCAGTCGTGGCCTAGTGGTTAAGGATCCGGTCTGGTGACCTGAAGGTCGCCGGTTCAATCCCAGGGCAGGTCACGACTGAAGTGCCCTTGAGCAAGGCACCTAACCCCCAATTGTAAGTCGCTTTGGATAAAAGCGTCTGCTAAATGCCTCAAATGTAAATCATGAAAAAACACTGAATATCCAAACTTTTGACTGGTACTGTACAGTACAGTATATATTGAAATGAAACAATGTTCCTCTAGGAACAGGTGCAACACGAACACAAATGCAAAATGAAAAACAAACAAATGTACAATAACTAAATTGTACAAAATGTACAAAAACTAAATAACTAAAGCCCTACTAAATACAAGAAATACAAAATACTGCTTGTCTAACTAGAATAAGACACGTGGTACTGAGTGATATAAAGAGCTATGAACTAATAAACTATAATGAATCAAGTTCTGTTTCTTATTGGGTTGAAGGGAATTCTGGAAAACTGGCTCAACATGTCAACATGTCAACAGTCACTAGAGAAATGTAATTTATCTGTAGAGCATGGATAGGTCAATTGGTCAACATGTGATAAAGTTCTTTTTTCATAATGCACAGCTGTACTACATGTGTAGAGTAGAAGTTTTTCACGTGCAGTTTATTTGGGAGTTTGACATGCTTTAGCAGCCAAAAGTTAACCAACATTTGCTCATGTTGTATACAGTCTTTTCCATTATTAAAGCTATATATAGAGTTATTATGCAGACAGTCAATGTTTATTTGGACTTTTCTGATGCCAAGCAATGTAAGATGTATTAATTAAAATAATATTGACCAAGGAAAACATATTGTTCCAACAAACACACTCATAGCTTTTAGAAAAGCCACAGGAATGAAACTGAGACCAACTGGAAGATCTCATTTAGCACCATACACAATAAAGGTGGGGTCTGTTTTGAAGTCTATCCCATATGGGTCACTTTTAATGTTTTGGAATTTAACAAAAAGTGAATCAAATTAAATGTCAATCCTATTATAATTCAGATTATTCTCTCCAATCTAGACATATTAAGTAGATGAACAACAATGCCTTGTCTACGAATTTAATAAGAAGTAAAGCTGAGATGAGAATCCCAACAGTTATGGGACTTTTCTCAGTGTATGGGATGATACTCTCTGTGGGATGTGTTTCACACAAATGGTCTGACAAGGTCTGACATCTTTTTCTACACATTTTATATTTTAAGGTCCCATAACCAGGGACGTAGCACCAAATTCTGGGCCCTATGCACAAGCAGTACTCAGGCTCCCCCTTCTATTATTAAATATTAATATTCTATTCATAAATATTCCTTTAAATATTAAAGGAAAATAAAATTGCAGACCCCTCAAGAGGCCTCCCACCACATGGGGCCCTGGTAACTCAGTCCCACTTTTCAGCCCACTATGATGCCCCTGCTCTTGACCTCTAAAGTGACTCCATGCACTGTGAAAATGAATCCATTCTATTCAATCACAGAGCACACAGAGTGCTGCCAGACTATTGTTTTGTATTAATGTTAAGGAACAAATGTAAACCACAACATCAAACTATTTCAGAAAAAAATTGTGAGAAAACAATGGATTAAGCCTCTGGGATGTTTCTCAGTATTGTTTTAAAACAGAGCAATAAAAACGCTTCTCCCTGGTTGCTGATAATTTATTGAAGAAAAACAGACTCGACCATATTTCAATGGTGATTTCAGTGTCTTTAGTAAGACAATCAATAGTGGCTTTAGTAAGAGGTTCAGTGAGACACTCAACTATAATCGCTGAATGCATTCATTAGAAGGGGGGTCAATAAACATTTGGAAATACAGTATAGTGTAGACATACAGACAGAGTAGACAGGCAGATATACAGACAGACACACAGCCAGACAGGCTGACTGACAGGGAGATCGATATATACACAGACAGACAGACAGACAGACATATAGATAGATAGACAGACTGGCAGACAGACATATAGATAGATAGATAGACTGGCAGAGATAGATAGACAGACCAACACACAGAAAGACTGACAGACAGACAGAGTAGACAGACAGAGATAATAGACAGACAGACAGACAGACAGACAGACAGACAGATGGACAGATAGAATAGACAGATTTGTTAGGTAGACAGACAGACAGCTAGAGTAGACAGACAGAAATAGACAGACAGAGTAGACAGACAGAGTAGACAAACAGATATAATAGACGGACTGACCGAATAGACAGATTATTTAGACAGACAGACAGACAGACAGACAGCTAGAGTAGACAGGCAGAAATAGACAGACAGACGTCATGTCAGAGCTCAGCTATGCTAAAGTAAATATTAATAAACTCTTTCTGCTTTGGTACTTCAAAACATATTACAGGCCAGTTGTCGGAAGTCAGACACTGTGTCATTCTCTCCTAGATTAAGACTCATATTCAGCTACATATACAAACATCCTGACCGTTATGTAAGGCCATTTCAACAGTCCTGCCCAGTGTCACCACAGGGACAGCATAGCCTGTAGGTACTTGACCGAGATGCTGGCCAGCAGGATATAAAGCTGCCATTGACTTCAGCTCCTACAGACCACTCAGTGCAGCAGGAGAGACTGAAGGGAGACAGCAGAGGCGTGTTTAATTGCAGGAGCCCCTCAGCTCAGCCCTCCCAGTGTAATTAGAGAAGAATGGAAGTGTGGGACCAAACTGAGGGGCCTGGATCGCTTGGCTTTTCTGCTGAGTTCATCATCTGCGGTTGCCTGTGAGGAACTATAAGGGAGGGACAGGACATGACTGGTAACCCCAAATTTAACAGGGCCCAGATGGTGCCGCAAAGCTCGAGAAGGGGGTCCGGCACTGTTACTACAGTTGCAGGTGGTAGAAACCTTATATTATCATCATTGTTTTAAAGGAAACACCCTGTAAGAGTAGGATAAGGAGGTAAAGTAGAGGCTGTAAGAGAGAGAAATGGAAATGTAACAAGGCTCACATGCAACTGAATATCCATACGGTGGAAGATCAACGCTGTTTCATGAAATCTAGACTCAGTAATACAAAGTTTTTATTGTGTACATGGCAGTGGGCCAACATATCAGAAACAGGGGAGTTTTAAGCACTAGACAAAGGAAGGGAACAGTCTAGGGTCCCCATTTGTCAAGGGCCCCATAACACATAAATGACATGTGTGTAGGTGTTGATATTAAATAATCATATACACTACTCACAAAAAACTAAGAATATCTGGCTTTCAGGTGAAATATCAGGATGAACCTAAAATGCGCTCTAACCTTTACAAGTGAACTTAATGTGACCTCTAAATTTTTGAATGCACATGTCCAACTTTTCATTGTTTCAGTATTTTTTGCACAACTTGCTTTTCTTATGGCAAAATTCACAACAGATGTTTGATCCATGAATCCAGAAATAAATGTCCTGCTTCAGGTAGAATTGTTATTTAAACTCCTCCTCACCATGTTGTTTGCATTCTGACATCATGACACAGAACACACCTAACACCTGATCAGCAGTATCTCACCATTGTGAGGCTTCAGACAGGATGTTCTCAGACAGAAGTGACCACTGAGCTTAGAGTGTCAGAGTGTCATCAGCAGGTTGTAAAAGAGATACAGAGAGACTGGAAGAGTCACAGAAAGGCACAGAAGTGGATGTCCTTTGGCCACATCACACACTGAAGACCACTTCATTGTGAACAGTGCCCTGCAGAACCGGATGATGAATGCCACACAAGTCCAGGCACATTTAAGGGAGGTGAGAGGCACCCAAGTGTCACATCAGACCATTCAAAACCATTTACATCAGCGTGGTCAGTGTGCTAGAGGACCTGCAACTGTACCTGACCACACTAATTGGCACAGACCTCATCGTTTTGCATGTGCCAGGAAGCATTTACGCTGGACGACGGACCAGTGGGCCTCAGTGCTGTTCACTGATGAAAGTCAATTCGCTTTGAGCAGAAATGATGGCTGCCAATGATGTTGGAGAAGTGAAGAAGACGCCATACATCAGCCACTGTTGTCACCAGACGGGCCTTTAGTGGTGGTGTTTAAGTGTCTAGTCAATACACAACTGCCCTGTATTTTATGAATGGTACAGTGACAAGCCCAAACTACTATAATAACATCATTAATCCAGTCATTGTGCCTCTGCATGAACAACACAGACCTCATTTCATCTTCTTGGATGACAAGGTAACAGCTCATCAAGGTCACATCATTAGAGAACGGCTGCTGGAGACTGAGGTACTTGTAATGGAGTGTCCTGCACTTTCTCCAGACCTGAGTCCCATAGAAAACCTATGAGATTAGCTGAGTCACTGTGTAGAGGCTCATAACTCTGTACCCCAAACTTCAATGATCTGAGAGCCGCCCTTCAAGAAGAGTGAGATGCCTCAGCAGACAATAAGTTGACTTGTGAACATCATGAGACGTCGTTGTTAAGCTGTAATTGATGCTCAAGGGCACATGACACGTTATTGAGATGTTGTTTGTTGGGGTTTACACATCACTGTTGTTGGCTTTTGTTTCAATAAATAGTTTGAGATGACAAAATACTCATGCTTCTACTTAAATGCCCTACTTTCATGATATGACTGAAGTGTGAACTTTTTACATTTCCCAGAAATTTCACCTGAAAGTCAAATATGCCTTTTTTATGAGTAGTGTATATTTAATTAGCATAAATTTGCTTAAAGTAATTTCACTGCTCCTGGCTCCGATTGGTTGTTTTGATTTGGCATTGATAATGCAGAAAATATCTACCAATTATGCATGCACATGGATCCACAACACGGGGAAAGGAGAGGGGCTTTTCCCATCACCACCTTTTTGGAACTTTCCATGAATCAGACACTATGTTGACACCAAACCAGTGAAAGGTAATTCACATAAAATTACTTTTATACAGCTTTTGTTTTGTAATTGCATTTGTTACAGCTATAACTGCACTGATAGGATGAAGTCAGAACATAAGACACTAATGAGCCAAAACATTATGAACAGTATGCTAATATGATTATTATGCTGTTGGTCCACCATGTGATGCCTAACCAACACTCATACAAAGACATATACTCTACAAGACCTCTGAAGGTGTCCTGTGGTGTCTGGGCTGGATTTCTTGTTCCAGCACATTCCACAGAAGCTCAGATTAGATCTGGAGAATTTGGAAGCCACTGTTGGAAGGTATTCACCACTTCTGACCAGGAGCACCCCACAAGTCTTGGGATTTCAGAGTTGCTCCAAAACAGTTATCTGACCATAACCATTTGGCTCTTGTCAAAGTGGTTTAAGTCTTCACATTTGCCCATCCACACATTGACTATTTCAACTGAATGTTCACTTAACATGCACTGTTGGTACAATATAACCAATGCTATTAATTTCATCTCTGAGTAGACATAATATTCTAAGATTATTGGTGTATGTACATTTGGTTTAAACTATTTTCATCTGAATATTGATCTACATATTTAAACAAATCTATTTAATGTGCATGGATTCAAAGCTGTGCCAACCACTGGGAAAGAGAACTATTAGCCCATAGCCAGCAACACCTATAGAGAACAAGAGAAGAATGTGGACAAAAACAGAACAAAAGCTGGGCTGTGTTTAAAAAAAACATTTGGAGTCATGTCATCCAACACAAACTGCATATGTTTCAACAAGCACCACACAGTTAGCATATTAGGTCTGAGAGATATGAAATATGCAAGATGCTGGAAGAATGATGACAACAGTATGTTCAAAATGTATTAATTATTGTGCATTGCAATCTTTTTCTTCATTTTCTTATTTTTCTCCAGCAACATTTTGGGATATCAATGCCAAAAAACAATTTAAAGTGTTTGAGAATGGTGGGCTTGGCCAGATTTTAATTTAATTCCATGTAGAAATTGTTTTCTTTTGAAAGTTTTCCACAGAGAATGAATGGTAAACAATGGTTTGTGCCCCACATTTTTCCCTAGCAACACTTTAATAACCCACTGTTAGATCAAGCAACCACCAGGGAGACCAGAGCAATCACCTAGCTACATCCCAGCAACCAATCAGGAAATCATAACACAACAGCTAATACCCTTACAAGCTCAGTGTGTGTGTATGTGTGTGTGTATATACATATGAGATATATATATACCGGTATATAATTTTCTCACCTTTTATTTTATTGTTGATCAGTATAGCTTAATGCTCATGAAAATCAGAAATCCTGAATCTCAAATTATTACAATATTTCATTTCAGGATTGAGCAAATTACTATTCAAATGGTGTCAAACAGTAAAAAAATCTTAAAACATGTCACTTTCAAATATATAAAATATATGACTTGATAGCATGGTGAACTGGTGAACCGAGTGTTGCTGGTTGCGCGTTGCATTTTGGGATTTGTGAAGAGGGTGAATAGATGCTCTAGTACAACAACTGTGTTCATGAGCATTAGCAGGCATTGGAGGTATGCACTGTTTGAATATATTAACAAACAAAAAAAGCAAGTTCACTTAGGACTCTTGCATAACATCTGCAGGGGTGTCCTGAGTTGAACAAGGCAGCAGGTTTTAGGGAAAGGGCGAATTTTCCATGATACTGGAAAAAACACAGAGACAAAGCAGAAAAACAGCTGTTAGAAATGAACATATTTTTACAAATGAGACCAGCTATTAGAGCCATTCTCTGTAAATATAATGCTCTTCTCTAACATGTGCTCAAAGTTCCTGTCCATGAACACAATGGAATGAACAGAGCTTGTCAAAGACGTGGCAGTAAACATTACACACAATTAGTCCACTTCAATTGTTTTGCATGGCCCTTTCACCATCACATAAAACCCTTCTGGCGCCTTGTGCCATAGTCCAGACTCAAACGTACCATGCAAAGTGTTGTTAAGTGAAAAGGCAAACCCCTACGCAGAGCCGCAATAAAGCTGCCTTATTTCACAAAGAGTAAAAATAAGCCAGTTTGTTTGGCTAAGAATGACTTCCATATGATGGGGACTGCACTGACGCCTCTTTCTGACAGCCCCGACCACAAACTCATTTCTGAGGCTGTGAATCTGGATCCCTAATGGCCTCCCCATGCTGCCATACATTTTAACTGAGATGTATGTCCCATGTAATTTGCAATTGCTGGAGAGATGAGCTCTTCTGGGTGTTTGACTTGCATCTGTGTATTAGCTAGAGGTGGGCGATTTCGCCAAAAATGTTATCACAAATTTTTCTATATTGATTAATCTCGAGAATTATCACTATATTAAATTTTCTAACAGTTTTAAAATAACATCTTTCTAAAAATATCAGACTAAATACATTAAATGTTACTGTTTACAATATTAAAATGTTTATTGCCAGAACATAATATACAGGAACACAGAATGCAAATAACTCAAATACATAGTTAAGGATTTCACTGGAACTAAACTTAGTAAATTTACATTTTGATTCCTCTGCCCAGAAGAGGTAAAAATGTCTAACATTTTTTTAAATAACAAAATATACTACTCTGTGTGTCCTGCAGAGAAGTAGAAAATATAACAATGTAACAAAATCAATAATTAACAGATTAAAAAACAAACATTCCTACTGCAAAGTTCTAAACCTTTAGAACTGTTAATATACTGCAGTTAACATATTAGCAAGCCTTTGACCTCTGACGTATTTCTTTTTGTAATTATGAAGTGAGCACAAACTTCAGAATGGAACAGAAGAGAGAGACAGCAGAGACAGACGTGCATGCGCAGCACTGAGAAGTGCGTAGTGACTCATACAGCTGGGCAAAGACGCAGATATCATCTCGCAGCTCGAGGTGTCGTTGTTTGCTTGTTTGTCTGCTCACCTCACAGCTGTTTCATATTAAAAACAGTGATCTCTCTCCATAGACCCAGTGTGAACTGTTCTTTGGAACAATGTCATTGACAGCAGATGACTCACCTTTGTCTTTGTTTTTATTGTCACGGCTGTCTTATCTTCCCATAACTTGCTAGTCTTTAAACGTGATCCTACACCAGAGCATGCAATTCTGTGTGCAGTCTGATAGTGTGCTGCATGATAGTGTGCTGTGTGATTAGGGTGTAACCAGTGCCGGCACAGGTGAGGAGGATCTGTCTAACGAGCAGCAGCAATCACACTTCAGAACTCACTGTCTACGTGCATCAAGCTGCTTAGACATGAAATGGAAACAAACGAGGGTTTTACATTTTGAACATTAAGAGTATTATGAGAGTAGAGGCATCTATTGCTAGACTAGTTAGGTTAGCTAGCTAGCATGTAACAGCTAATTTCAAAGTAATAATAAGCAGATAGTCAGGTATCTACCTTGCTAAACTGAGCAACTTTGAAAGCGCAGGATGTGGTGAGGTTTAAAATATGGGAGGACAAGTATGTGAGCCTGCTGTTACAGCTTCACTTAACTCTTTATTTTGCATGTTGCTCTTCCAGTCCAGGGCTAGTTGTCCTCCTTGCCTTCATACTAGCAAGGACGGTTTTAGCACCAGATTCTCATGACCATGCCCCTCTGTGTTCTGATTAGTCGCCTCACAGAACCAATCATATCCAACAAATAAAACTCCAAAAAGATCAGCCTGGAGGCTGCGCGAAGCTACTGTGATACTAACTGCCTGTCTGTGCATTAGAGCGGAGGAGCGCTGGTCACCGGGGACAGTAACTGCATAATGATTGGTGCTTTCACATGAAGTCACCAAAAGTTTCCAATAACACAGGGGAAAGTGGCTAAATTTGTCGCTAGTACCTTTTTTGAAAAACAAAAAGAGTCGCTTGAGGGGTCTGAAAACTTGCTAAATATAGCAACAAAATCCCTAAGTTTACAACATTGAATGAGAGTGAGGGGAAAGTCGGAGTTGCTGGGTAACACACTCCCTTGTGCATATTCATGAAGCGCATGCAAAACAGGAAAAGTTCTGATTGGCCTGATCTCTGCAAAGAGCAGGCAGCCAATCAGTGTTTAGTGTGGGCGGGCACTTTATTTTTCTCCTGAACAGCATCCATTCAGTGACTGAGAAAAAGAGCGTCATGGCGGAGGCAGGGCTTCCAAAAACAAAATACAAAACTCATTTCACCTCTGACTACTCAAAAGTTTAGTCAGTAAATTTGATAAAAGTGAAAGACAACGAACATCTTGCCCACTGTACTGTCATAGTGATTTCAGCATTGCCCACAGCAGGCTATATGATTGTAAAAGGCATGTTGAGGTTCATGTGACTGTTGAGGAAATCAGCCGAGGACCCCAGGTTGAAAAGTAAAGAAGCTTTATTAAGGCAATTTCAGCTCAGTACAAAAGGAGAAGGGGGTCATCGGTGTATGATATGACACTCGATGGTGTCATATCATAAAAAAATGGTGTCTGTGTAATAATTGCAATTAATTGAACAGCACAAAACAACATAGTACACCAACAAAAACATACACTGACATTTTTTGAGTGTAATAGTGAAAGACTAAGTGAAAAAAGGATAATTTCTATGTCACAAAGAAATCTGTGACTTTAGCCGAAGAGCTCTCGCCCCTGGCTCTGGCTGCTTTCACGTGCTTTGTTGAATTGATGTGCACCTGCAGGTCGTTGGTACCTTTATTTGCCACAGACACATAAGTGACTGCCTTACACGTCAAGCACTCTGCCTCATACGGATCACGACCCTGGTGAAAGCACGGGAATTTTTTCTTTAACTCCTCCGTAAACGTACACTTTCGTTTCGGCATTGCCGTAGAACCGGCGGACACACGTGCTTTCCCTTGTAAACACTCTGCTGTAGACTGGCAAGCCCACGTTTTCTTCTTCACACACACACAATGCAAAGTAGATAGATTAGAGGAGAAGGGTGTGACTAATTTGCAATACAGAGAAACCTGGAATGGAGTGGAATGGAACGGAGTGGCAATTCTAATCACAATGCACTGTACATGTATTATGTTTGAGGCAGTCGGACAAAATCCCGGACGATTTTGAAATTCCCC
>BRDA01093463.1:24218-37130 GCA_036984385.1 Crenuchus spilurus
GCCAAGATGCCGTTACGGCTTTGCTTTCAATCACGACCCTGGCGAAAGCACGGGAATTTTTTCTTTAACTCCTCCGTAAACGTACACTTTCGTTTCGGCATTGCCGTAGAACCGGCGGACACACGTGCTTTCCCTTGTAAACACTCTGCTGTAGACTGGCAAGCCCACGTTTTCTTCTTCACACACACACAATGCAAAGTAGATAGATTAGAGGAGAAGGGCGTGACTAATTTGTGATACAGAGAAACCTGGAATGGAGTGGAATGGAACGGAGTGACAATTCTTATCACAATGCACTGTACATGTATTATGTTTGAGGCAGTCGGACAAAATCCCGGACGATTTTGAAATTCCCCCCGGACATTTTTTTAGGTCTCAAAAGTAGGACATGTCCGGGAAAAAGAGGACGTCTGGTCACCCTACCTCAATGGTGCTTGCGCACCTTGGTTATATTCACAAAACAGGAAGTGAAACTTTTAGAAAGTAAGATACATACATATTAGCTTCTCGATTAGTTGCTAAGTATGTGGTGATAGCCAACATGAAAAGAGCAAACTCCTCTGATTGTGCACTGTCCTGTATCAAACAGTAAAGTTCTGTTTTCATATCCTTTGGTGTTCTGTTCATGGCTTGAAGTTCTCAGGAGGCATGTCAAATTTCAGGCAGATATAGACCAGTTTTAAATTAATATAATAATTAATTTCATTCATTTAAATTATTATGTTTTAAGAATTAATTTAAGATAGAAAACTTATCTAAAGATTCTCCTTATTGCACAATAAGAAGAGCCATATCTGAAGAACTCATTGAACTTTTCAGACTTAGACTGTCCACAAAAACTGACTGAGTTGCCTTATTTCCATTTGTGGGTTGGTAGGCACTCCATCCATCGATCCATCCATCCATCCATTATATTGTACTTAATCCTAATCAGGGTCCTCCTACCCCTTGCTAAACCCAACAGAGCATATGTGTTTTCTGGTGATCACCTAGGAAGGAATTTGCATCATTTGGCCTATTTATGTTCCTCTCAGATTTTAGGTTACTAGGTTGGACAAGCTTTGCAGAATGTTGGTTCAAAAAATCTTATTCAACAAGTTTTGTGTTATTCCTTTCAAATAATATTGTTTTGTACATGTATGAATGATGTCAGTGATAAAACCTGTCTGCATATGTGTGTTATTAAACAGGTTACTAGACAGCATTTTCTTATTCATGTAGACATGTGACTTCTGGGTGAAGCAAGTGTGCAAATTGAAAATATGTCTGCTCCTCTGCCAGTTGCTTCAGCCACACAAAGCTCTAAGACCAGGCACTCTGATATGGCCAAGTGCTTCTGGATGGCAGAAGGGCATCACATGACTGGGCTTTATGCTTTATTCTGGTGTGATCTTCACACCTGCTCCTTCTTTCATTTGTCACATGCTCCTGTACCAAAAACTCAGCAGGAAGAGATTTTACTGGTTTGCCCTACTTATAATGGCTGAACATATGACCTGTGTCTGTTTTTGTTGTTAATGAAAACAAAATGATAGGTGATCTACTTCTATTACAATTAGTCAAATGTTTATATTCTTCACTGGATGCTGTACTGCATGCAAAGTGAAGATTTACCCAAGCACACATAAGAAATATGGAAAAAAATTACTTCTGCAGTCATTCTAATATTTCTCTCAATTTAAAGAGTGCAGCTGTGGCCTGGTACTAGAGATCTGGTCTTGTGATTGGAAGGTTGCCCTGGCAGAACATGACTGGAGTACACTTGAGAAAAGCTAACCTAACCCACTGCTCCATGGACACAATTATTAGTAGTCTGCCAATTAAATAGTTCCTGTCTGTTTCACAGAATACTGCTATCCTGCAGTCTGGGTTAAATAATATTGGGATGGTTGCGGAAATTGTCTGAATATGGCTCAAACAGCCTCACCTAGAATATTTGTCACCAGCTAACACTGACGGTTGGTGTATGCCACATACTTTCCTAAGATAAGTTTTTTCTTTAGAAATGTATCAGTATGTGTGTTTTCACACAGTTGTTATTGTTGAATTTTCTGTCTTTCCAGACAGTTTAGCACAAATCAGAGTTTAATGTGACAAGCTATGAAGTGTAGCTCCAGTGACAGTGATGAAGAATCCTCTGCTGAACATCTCATGCCTTTTTGAATCACTGCTTGTGCACATCTGTGCCAGAGGAATTTGTGCTGTCAGCTGGTTGATGAAGGATTTTGTTTGCTCTCTGCTGATCCACTCTACTCGGCAGGGTCCTCTGGGATGAATCAATGGGGTGACTAAGTGAGCTATGACATCTGCCCATAACCTTGCATCAGGGAGCAGATGGGCCTCATGTGTTAAGATATGCTTCATATTTACATGTTTGGAACTAAAATTCTACCTTTGATTTAGAACTGGAGCTGTGATGCTAATGTTGCTAACTAGATCTCTGTAGTAGACCTAAATAGTTCAGTCGATTCTATAGTATAGTTCATTTTCTCTCTTCCCACTCAAACCACAGCAGAACTGGTAGAAGATTGATCTTGGACCAGATTCCAACTCTGGAAGTTTCTAATTAGCACTTCCTACTCTGAGTCTAAAATGGTGGGTGCAGCATTCGGCTACACAAGTTTTTGTTATTTTCACTAAATTATGCTGTGTCCTAAACCACATCAACTTGTCTGTGAGACATTTATTAAGATCTGGATTAAATCTGAACAGATTGAGAGAAGTTTTGGTGAACAACTGAGCTATTTCGGGTGACTAGTGAGTTTCATTGTTTGTTAGCAATGCTAGCCTCAAAAACTCTGGATTCCAAACATGTCCTGGCAGATTAAATACTTATAAAGTAATTGAAATTGTTTGTAAATATGATATTTGAATGAAGCCTTCATTAAATAAAAGCTCAAACCACACAGTCCCATGTAAACTTATTAATCATATATGACTCTACACATAGCTAATTGCATGAACAACATATTTTGTCTGTAATTTTATAGATAGCCATACAGTGCCAGAAACCACATAATCAAGACTATTTGAGTTTGTTTCAATTTCTGGCAAGTGTATGATGATTTAAATGGTAACTGCTTAGCAACATAGCTCCAGGGCAAGAATAAACAGAATAAACAGTAAACAGAATAAACAGTAAACAGATCTTGACTGATCGTATCTGCAGTAAGAGGTGATTTTTTGCATTGTTCTTTGAGACAGTGAGGAACTGTATCTACATTCCACCAGATTCCTGACTTATGTTTCCACACAGCGTCAAGCAGTCTATCTTGTTTGGGGTGTTCTGTCTGTCTCCCACAGTGCTTAACCACATGTGCATCATATTCTGTTACATGGTAGCCCCATCACCAAGGCCGTTCTTCCCTGGCTCTATTTTATGACCTTATTTGCTTTTGTTGGAGGCTCCAGCTGGCCCACAGCAAGTGGGACCACAGTCGAGAAGCACATACCTTTTGTTTGTGTGGCAGTACATGCTCCTCACCACCCTCCTGGCTTAGTTTCCCTACTCATTTAGTTCCTGGGCATGTGTGCATGTGTGTGTGGTCCGAGGAGAATGTTTTGGCTCAAGCTGAATGTTATAGTCCACGCCGAGGCAAAGCATGACTGACAGGGGGTGGGGTATGCAACCACAACTAGGAAGACCTTGCTTGTCTTTTTCTAAACAAGAGGTTAATGGGCCAGTAAGTTATGGTGGGGCCACCACATGCAAGTCTTTAGACATTACAGTTCTTATACAGCAGGTCCTAAGGCTTGAGACTAGGGATGGTGAGATTCACCAATACAGATTAGTACACCAGCATAAATGTTCACGGTGCATGGACCCAGTTTAAAAAGTGTTCAGTGGTTACAATTTGGAATTAACTTGAGATGCATAATTTCTAATGTGTTTGCACTGGTATATAGTTATTTAAATAGAATTATTAGTAGAGGCTTATTACTTTAATATTTTTGCAAAGTTGCTTTTACATTCATTCCTCCTCTCTAAACTGCTCATCAAGCTCTGACCTTCACTGCTGGCAGAAGTCTCTGAGCTGAGCCTGGCATGAGTTGGACTCGTGTCTTGAGAGTAATAGATTATTATAGGAAGATCTACATATTCAACCAGGGGCGATTCTAGGAACAGAGCTTTAGAGGTACTAAGCACACAGTGAGCCTAGCAGCCCCGCAAACTCCACATCGATCACCCCCACCCCAAAAATTATTACCATACATAACCTTAACTATCAACTTTCTCACCTGCTTCTTGCTGTCCATCCTCCTCTCTCTCTATTCTCCTCTCTCCTTCTTTGTGCTGCCAACCAATTGGCAAATATAACAAACAAATAATTTGTATTTTAATTACAGACAAATAAATAGATGATCAATTTATAGAATATTCAGCTGCTGTGTCAGATTTAAATCACACACTCTAATTAATCACACACTCTAATTCTAATCTGTTATTAATATTGTGTAGATCATTTACAGATTCAGAGGATATGATAAACATAAACTATAACACAAATGGCAAGTGTGTTACTTTCATTTTAAACATCTTTTCAGCAGATATTATGGTAATAAAACTGCTGGACACGAAAACACATTTTTGATATTTTTCCTCCCACAGTAGCAGCTACATTCTCTATTATCTGCTTTAATGTAAATCACTAAAAGAGAAATCGCTGGTCATATCACTACAATATATAGACAGTTCAGCTTTTAGCCTGTTCATATGAACTAATCTATACATCTGGTCACAGTGGGCAGACGCTACATCATGGAGGGGACGAGGGATTGCTAAAATATTTTGTTTAAACCATACGTACTTTCTATGGATTTTTTACATTTAAAAAATCAGTATATGAGAGATAAACTTACACTTAAAAAATACTTTTTCCTCCCTTTTAGGAGTGCTTGGACTCAATATAGAGGTGTTTAAGCACCCCTAATAAGGGCAAGAAACGCCCATGCATTCAACAAAATTACTACAAATCTGCACCACATTCAAATGTAGCATCTTATTTTTTGTATCGTGTCACATTGAAATGCATTGTGTAGAATCAAATTATGTTGAATCACTGCATCACAATAAAAGGTAATCATATTGTATTGCATTAGAAGTTGCTTCATAAGTAAGGGATAACTGCTGAAGTGACCCTTTATTAAAAAAAAGTTCTCCATGACATGAAGCAGAGTGGAGTTTTTCCATTGCCAAGTCCATTAATTTGGTATAATGGGACACCTTGAAGGCTGTTATCCCACTTATACTCCAATTGCCACGGATTTAGGCTTTAGAATTTAATCTAAAAAGATGCCAACCTGTTTGTGGTAGGATACAAATGTCATTACTGGTGGAAAAGATAACCTAGCCTAGTTTGCTTGGCTGTTATGATTACCAATCAGATGTTCCAGAAAATTTATATATAGATTTTTTTTAACCAGATCTACTTTATTTGGTCGCATTTTACAGAATTAATATACACCTGCTAGCTTTCTTGTCTCCATATTTTTAATATATTGGATTTTTGGCAGTGCACTGAGATGTGAATCACATGAGAATCAGGGGCGTTCGTAGGAAGTTGTGATACCCATGGCTTCAGCCCCCGGGAGTGGTGGGGTGTGCTTGAATGTAGTCTTCCCCCTTGACTGGGGGCTGTGTGCATGAAGATGTCCTTCTGGGTGTTGGGGGCATTTATGCGTGAAGATTTTTATTCAAAGGGACAGAAGGGGATCAGGGTGCAGGTGCAGAGCAGTTGTTGGTAAAAGATCCAGGTTGGATATAAGACCAGGGGCTATTAAGAAAAGACTAGGGGCTATAGCCCCATAGCCCAGCCCTAGTACCGCCCCTGATCAGTATCAGACTGAGAGCATCAATTGAGAAGCCAATTATGTCAGTTAACCTTACAACAAACTACTTTTACAACAAAAAACTGAAAAAACTGATTTCACTGTTTAAATAAAATTGAGCCATGCTAGAGTAACAGCACGCTCCCATATCTTCATTATTTGGTGTAAAGTGGTCGCTTTCTCCAGCATCAGGAGCAATAGAAAGTAGCAGTTCCCGTTCATTTAATCATGGTCTTGTCCACATTCTGTGGCCTTCCTCCCCCTCAAACAACTCCATACACAAAAGAGCAGCTGTGGACAAAAGCTGCTTCTGTTTCTGGCCCATTATTTTAACATTTTCCCTTCAGTTTCCATCAGGAGCATGATGGGAAATAATCTCAAAATGAATCTAGTTGCAGTCTTACAAATAGTGACCCTGCAAGATTCAGTCTTTGCAAAATCATATCGTCTGCTTCCCCACTACAGAGCATGTGAAAGCAGAAATTCCTAGTGTGTCTGAATACACAGTATTCATTAAACAGTACATGAAAAGTACCCAGGAGTCATTCCCATGATTTCCATGATTCAACAGGAACTATGAGGCATTTGAAGCTGAAGGGGAAAAATGACAGAAAGCGGAGAGTGTTGATAAGTGTAAGTAAGCTACAAAGTTAAACATATTATGACCGTGAAACCTCCCACCACAGCCTGTCCCTGTCTTGTGTCAATGTGTTCTTTGTTTACATTCTATTGTCCCCACCCTCGTCCTGCCCTGGCCCCTGATCCCTGCCCTGATTATGTTGGTATATAAGTTCCCTTGTGTCTCTCATCCGTAATTGTATTGTGTACTTGTCTTCGGACTATGCTAGTGTAGTGTAGTCTTCGCAGTCTTCGATAGTCTTGTTTGTCACCCTCAGCCACAGTTGTATATATCATAGCCATAATACTGTACATAGTACAAATAAAAAAAAAATAGTACTTTGTGTGAATGGGGCGTTCAATGAATGAAGTTTTATTGCGGTGGTGTGACATCATAGGTCAAAGCACTTTGGTAAGATGGCGGACATAGATTGTGTGGATACTACACACTTGTGTACTGAAAAAGCTACTGGATTGTCAAGCAGTGCTTACTGGTTAGAATGTACATAAAGTCTGAGAATGTGATTCCAGTCTGTAACAAACTGCCTTTAGATGTGAGTTTCAGACTTTAATTTTTTTAAAGAATTTTCTTTTATTCCATAGTCAAGGACAAAAACTGTCATTTTTATTTTATTTATGTTCTGAAACTGTGACAAGAATCTGCAGAAATTACAAGAATATGTGATTAACATAGTTACAGATGCTAATATGTTATGAACAGCAAGGGAAATCTAGGAGAAACGTTTATTATATAATATAGACAAGCTCCACTAAAAGAGATCTTACATAAAGAACTGCTGCCACCTTGTGGTATGGAGAGAATGGA
This sequence comes from Crenuchus spilurus, assembly GCA_036984385.1. Lineage (NCBI taxonomy): Eukaryota > Metazoa > Chordata > Actinopteri > Characiformes > Crenuchidae > Crenuchus > Crenuchus spilurus. The sequence continues at coordinate 31,492 of BRDA01093463.1, forward strand.
AAATTGGGAATGTTGAGTACATTAGATTTCCTTCTCATTATCCTGCTGTATGATTGAAAATATTGTTCAACAGTAAATCTAATGAGATATACACAGCAAACCATACAATTGTATACAAAAGCACACTATATAATATACAGTGTTATATACAAAAATAATATCATTGAAAATAATTTATTTTAAAAGGTCATATAAACTTTAAACTGGCATATATTTTATATTCCCTACACAAAGTGACATTTCAAGCTTTTTTGTTTGTTTTACTGTTGATCAGTATGACATAGCTCAGGGGTTGGCAACCCGCAGCTCCGGAGCGACATGCAGCTTTTTCATCCTTTTTCATCCCAGCTGTGGTTCCGTGTACATGGACGTAATTTGGTGAGGTGACAGCAGAGACATGTCCCCTGCCCTTTTTCAAAAGGCAGTTTTGGTCCCCTGCAGTTTTTACCGTTCAAAAACAATGTTACGCTATATTAAAAGGAGATGAGTCGAGCACTAGGACCAAGCAGAAATCCAAGCCGCTCAATCTGAAACCTGTTTCACTTTAGACTGCGCACAAGCTCATTGATTGGCTCTGCCATTTCTTGCTAACATGTGATTGGCCATCTCCGCTGTCACTCCTTTTTTGCAATTTATCCAGCAGTCTGTTTCACCTGTAAGTTGTTACCATATTGGACGTTTGTTTTGTCTGTGTCACGTCAGCTAGAAGTGTTTTAATATCAGAGGTTTCATATTAAAACCATTAACATTAACATTTGAATCTGTGTCCGAGTGCATAAGCTGTGATAAGCTGTCATTTACATGCCTCCAAGTTTAACTATAATCAAAACAATTAAGAATTTCTGCTCATTTTTACTAAAACATTAGGTATAATTTTAAGTAAATGAGGTCTATTGACCATACAGTCCAAACATATGTGTAACATTGCTGATAAGGAGTTGGAGTGAAGTTGGCTATAAACACAGAATTTGATGATAATTTTATGCTACATGTTTTTTTTTTTTTTTTTTTTTATTTCTAGGTTTTTGCCAATTTTTATCACCTTCCCAATGTAGTGGTAGCCAATTAATCCATCCCCTCCGTTAAGCCTCTCCCCATCACTTTACACTGCCCCTGACTCTAGGAGGGTGCAGGCAAGCACAAGCCTCCTCCGTTGCGTGTGATGCAGCCACCGCCTCTTTTCGAACCACCGCTGGAGAGCCCATCGCACTCGGAGGAAGGCACACAGGGTCCCCAGCTCCGATTGGACCAATCAGTAGATGCCTGAGCCAGCAGACATTGCAATGTGTGAGTCATGGAGAGAGAGACTGCGCCATCTACCCACCCAGAGAGAGCACTGCCAATTTTTGCTCTCTTGGGCCCCGGCTGTTGATGGCAAACAGCATGACCAGGATTCGAACTTGCAATCCTCGGGTCATAGTGGTAGCGTCTTTGCCCGCTGATATTTAATTAATTAATTAATGATTAAATATTTAATTAATGATTAATATTCATTTTATCATTCATATTTATGCTTAATAGTTAATATTAGTATATCATTAATAGTAAATCATGATATGTAAGTAATGTATTCATATTTATTAATAATTAATAATAATAATTACATTATGTTCAAGCACCATATCAAAATGTGTTCATTACATAAATAACATTTACTTTTCTCTGTAGCCCTTCATGGATTTCATAAACAGTGCACTACAGTTGTTCATACACAGCGTAGAGGTAAAAAAAAAAAAAAAACAATATGTACAGTGTTATCTTCATTTTAGATGTCAAAACGTATTTGCGGCTCCCAGTGTTTTGTTGTCCATGGAAACTGGGAGCAAATGGCTCATTGAGTGTTAAAGGTTGCCAACCCCTGACATAGCTGATGAAATTCAGGATCCAGAATCTTAAAATATTTGTATATTTTATTTCAAGTTTGAATAAATTTACTATTCTAACAGCATCTACATTAAAAAGGCTTGAAATATGTAATTTTACATGTAATGAATATAAAAACATATAACAGTTTACATCTTTGAACACAAATGAAACTTTTCACAATATTGCAACTTTTGGACATGCAATCGTACATGCTAGACCACTAAAGCCAATGCATTACTTGAATGAGTTAGCAAAGGCTTTAATTCTCCACATTATTAGGGACACAACGAACATAGGTGTGTTATCCTTCAATGTGTAAATGAAAAAAATAAATTGTCATTAATATCAAAGTGTTTAACATTTCTCATCCATGGTAAAGCAACTCATACTTTAGTATTCATCTCTTAACAGTCCACTATATATTTTCGAATTTACATCTGAATCTGCATAGCTGAATCTTTAGGGTTTAAAGTGATTACACAACATAGATGTATATGTTGATATATTTTGTAAATGAGACCTTCAAACTATCATAATGTGTTTTATGATTTGAAATATAATAACACAGGTTTACTTTTTACTTTTTAAAACAGGTCATAAATCATTTTCTTTCAGGCTGCACAGCACTGAAGAAAGAAGAGGGTTTCAGCCTTTGACTTCTCCCTTTTGTGTATTTTTGAAAAGAAGAAAGTAATTAATTGCTGAATTGAAAAAAAAAATAGATGCTAGAGTGGTTCGTGTTATCTTTATATGTAATCTTTACAGCACTGTGCAGCTCCTTCAGTGACCGTCTGATTTACCCAAAGTGTGTGAAGTAACATTATCACAGGTTGTGGTTAGACTTTACAACCATCACTGATCCCAGTAGAGCACATATAGCATAACTTTACTGATGTAAATATGTGACTGAATATTCATGGATAATGTGCAATATTCATTACAGTACTGTGATGTTTATACAGAATTATGTGCAATACTCGATGTACAATAATATAGTAATTACTAAGACTCTCTTTCTAAACCTATTTCTTTTTTTGTCCCTTTACTGCTGTGACACTTTGAATTTCCCCACTGTGTGACTAAGAAAGGATTATCTTATCTTATTGTGTGTGATAGATTTTTTTTACCAGAGGCACAGTTGGGCTTTGTAAGAAGAAATTAGCTAATCTTTTCTGTGGGTTCAAAATGTGTTTTGCTAGTTTCTTCACCAGAACAGAAAATAAAATGAAATACAGAGAAAAAAAATCAAAGATCATAAGGGGGAAAATAAATCAAACAAATGCCCCTGTTCCAAAATCTTTCATAAATTGCTTTGTCTTAAAATAAATGTAGTTTTTAATCCTGGCCATTATCTCCCCACCAAAAATGAAGGAAATATCTCAAGAGAATAAATGGCGACCTAATTAACCACCACACAAAACCAGATATAAACACTTTTAGGGAGAAGGCTGACAACCAGATTCTCTTCCATCCAATTGTATTCTGCAAGACAGGAGACCAGATTTATTAGTTTTTTTGCTGTTAAACAGTGAACTAACATCAGTAAATAAGTAACTTACTGGGTAATTTCACTTACAAGAGCATGCTGCTGTAAATAAAGATCTGCCTTTTGAAATGCTTCATTGTTTGTGAAGCTCTTCAGCAGTCCCTGGTCCTCAGAGAAAAGCAGGTCCACAAAAATAACCTTCTTCGTGTCATATCTGCTGCTGCTTGGTAGAATGAGGTTTGGGTCAAAGGTTTGGTGGAGCACTACCACAATGGTGACTTTGTTATCTACAGGCCCAAAAAAACATCATATTCATATGTTAGTTAAAAATAATATTTTCAGCATAAACGATTGAATGAACAGAAACAATGTTGCCTTGAATATGAAAATGTCTTTTTTGGTATGTGTTCCCCTTTTGTTTTAATGGCAAAGCGTGTTTTTAGATACTACACTGTTAATGTGGTACTAGAATGAAAACAGGTCATGTTCCATAGTTATACATATGTGCTCCCTCAGGGCCCTGTGTTCTCCAGCTCTATAGCAGATTATATCTTTTCAACTTCTTAGTCAGAGACCGCAGGTAAAGTAAGTGTTCATGTCACATGTTTGCTGCTTTTATAGCTGTTATAGATAATGTGACCAACGGCAACTAATGATGTCAACATAAATCAGTTTAGAGTTTTTATTTTTCATTCTGACTTTGAGAATATGAACATATATACCATAATCTAAAAAATATATAATTTTGTAATATGATATTCTCGGTTAGTCCCCCACCCCCTCACTGGGCCCAGGGCAGGGCATTACACTATTCAACTAAGCCCAGGACAGGGCGCCAGTCGCGGGTGTGATAATGAATGAATGAATGAATGAATGATATTCTGCCAATTCAGTATTATTATTTATTATTATTTTGAATGTTTTTAAGGCTACATTTCCATTGTCAGGGAAAATGTTTTAGTCTGGCTCTTGGTGATTTTGTACCACAAAATTTTGAAGATGGCACACTCAAATAAATCAGAGGAAGAAACAACAATAAGGTTTTTTTTTTTATTTTACTGACACAGACTCCAATATTCTAAATGATTTGAATTCTAAAATATTCTTTTTGTTTTGTTTTGTTTTATTTTTACTTGTGTTTGCATTACTTTGCCACAGAGGTGGGAGTAATTCCTTCATGTGCAAGTCATAAGCAATTCTCAAGTCATCGCCTTCAAGTCTCAAGCAAGTCACAAGTCACTGTGGTGAGAACCAAGCAAGTCAAGTTGAGTCGCTGCTATAAGTCAAGCAAGTCACAAGTCAAGTCATACATGGTCTATATGGTCTGATCTACCCCAGTTCAAACATTTAAATCAATATAGATGGTTGTACACAAATTGAGGTTTATTTCAACATAAACTAAGCCTATGGGCGGCACGGTGGCTTAGTGGTTAGCACGTTCGCCTCTCAGCGCTGGGGTCTTGGGTTCGAGTCCACATCTGAGCGGAGTTTCCATGTTCTCCCCGTGTCTGCGTGGGTTTCCTCCGGGGACTCCGGTTTCCTCCCACAGTCCAAAAACATGGAGGTCAGGTGGATTGGGTACTCTAAATTGTCCATAAGTGTGTGTGTGTGTGTGTGTGTGTGTGTGCGCATATGTGTACACCCAGTGATGGATTGGCGCCCTGTCCTGGGCTTGGTTGAATAGTGTAATGCCCTGCCCTGCGCCCAGTGAAGGGGTAGGGGACTAACCGCGACCCTGATAAGGATTAAGCGGGTGGGATAATGAATGAATGAATGAAACTAAACCTATTAAACATCAAATATACCTCAAACATACAATTACATAACTTACTTAATGGCTTACTTCCTCCATCAAGAGGGTCACGTCATTTCTCCATCACCTATTAATGCATCTCTCAAATGTGCATCTTAATGAACATTTCTGAGCACAAAAGTATTACATCATCAACTCAATAGTAGATAAAATAAAAATAAGTTTATAAAAATAAATAAAACCATATTTCCTGAAATGTAAACCTGTTACCTATAAAAACAATGTCTGAAATGTTAATAGTACAAACATTACAAAACTTTACATCAAACCATGAAAACATTCACATGTTTTTAGTATGCCACATACTGTTCATGTTATTTTGTCCAGATCATATCCACACTAGCAAGCATTTCTGCCACAACATTAAAGAAATACACTGCTCAAAAGAATAAAGGGAACACAAACAACACAATGTAACTCCAAGTCAACCACACTTCTGTGAAACCAACCTGTCCAGTTAGGAAGCAACACTGA
>BRDA01093474.1:0-29202 GCA_036984385.1 Crenuchus spilurus
AAAGTGAAATCTATTCGTTAAATAGGATCGGAACCAAGAAAGGGCTAAGCCAGTGATGCCAATAGCTGATAGACGGGAGATAAGTATGTCATGATAAATGTCATTGTAAATGATAAATAATAACTGTATAAACTCCAAACATAAATGAAAACAAGGATTGCAAAGATAAAACAAAAGAATAACTGAAATAATGCAAAAAGATGTAACAATTATAAAATAATTTATAATTTTACAAACAGATAAATTGACAAAATATAGGTGATAAGAGTTTGTCATAACATAATATATCTTGCTGTTATAAGATACTGGCCTTGTGATACATGTTAGACACCATAGGAACCCATTATTTACAGTTGAAATGATTGTTCTAAAACATGTTCCACCATAATTAATACCATCAGCATGACAGGCTTTATTGCAATAAGCAGCCATTTTCACTGATTACTTTATTTATGATGGAGTGAACTCCACATGTAAGAATAAAATGCCTAATTACAGGCCACAAATGGCTGTAACTGGCAGAGAAATGTCATGCATGCAAATGCCTTCATATAACAATAGCTCTATAGGTGCATCAACTAATGTGCATTGTGTTGAGCTTGACTACTGACTGTTTCTGAAATTGTTTGTGGCTGAACCTGGCCAATTATAAACTAAAGAAAATGTAATCTTTAATTGTGTAGATACATTCAGTTATGCCACAGTTTGTTCCAACCCCTCAATCTGATTGGCTGAGAGAAGTTCTGCGACTGCTGATATTGATGATAATGGCATTCTGAACAAAGCTCTTTAAGTATTACTCCTCAACATACATGTAACCTAGCAACGACCCCAGCATACCTCCTTCCCACTGACCGCAGCACACCATTGCCAATATCTCACATGACCCTCGAGTGTATTTTTGAATAAATTAGAGTATTTCCTGTTACTTACATTTAAAAAAACTTTTGACTGAATCTCCATGTCCAAATCTTTATACAGGATTTTATACAGCAACTACAGAAAATAAAAGCAAAATGTTGATGGTCTTGAAATACCTATCAAATGACCATACAATGTGTTTTATGATATGTCATATTTGCTGCTGAACACACAAAAAAAAACGTAGGCACTTTTAGATTTTTTTTGTCCAATTTTATTGAAATTATTTTCCTTTTTTTACAATGCATAGCATTGAAGGAACTTCTAACAACTCAGATTTGTGCCACTAGAGGTCACCCTTCACCAGGACAATAATGGAATGCCCAGCTCTTTTTGTTTGGAACTTATTCAAACTTCTTTAAATAATTGTAACCACAAATCAACATTTTAGTTTTTTTCAATGATTCTTCAAACATTTTATTTCAAAAAGATATTTAACATGATTTATTTGATATGCTTTATTGATGGTATTTATTCAGTAGCTAAAAATAGCCCAAAATTATTATTATTATTATTATTATTATTATTATATTTAAATGTATCTTTGAAAGCAAGGAAAAAATGCTAAACCCACTGGTGGGTCCACATGGTAGTTGTTTTCCATGATTAGAAGACTGTACTTTAACCCTGGCTCTATTAGATAATAGATGGTGATCAATTCAATGTCAACAAGACAATCAAAGAGTTTTTTCATGCTTGTGATAGATCATTTTTGGACTAAATGCAATAAACCACATTTGCTTTATTCAACAGCTTGCATAAACTAAAGGAAGTTAATAACATTTTGACTGATTACAAACACATTCATTAAGCATATGAAGGAAATTACATCAGCTTAATTTGATTTATTTAATAAGAGTCTAAGAGCTTTTTTAATAACCCATGTCTGGCAAAACCATAGTTACACAACATTTGGAAGTTAAAATCTCACTGAGAGATTGATTTAAAAGTAAACACTGCAGCAGCACATAAGCACACAGGTAAATGGCATCTCAGCAGGTAGTGTCTTTAGTCGGGTGTAAGCTTTAAGCCACTTTTACTATTAACCTCCATCTTTCTTTGGGAGCAATTAAAAGTAGGCATTGAAAGGGCAGCTCTGGTGGTACAGAGTGACTTCAAAGAGTGACCTCCTCAAAGGCCGGAACAGCCAAAAACGGGCTTCAGAGCCCAGAAAAAAGAACCTTGTTCCGGGCCTGTGGGCCAGCCAGCTGAGGGGAGGGCTAACTCTGTCTGTATGAAAGAACACATCAGCACTTAGGAGGAACCCCCTGGAATTTAAAGTAAAAAAAATCTATTCAGAAATGTTCAAGAGCGTCAAGGTAAAAAGTTAAACGTAGAACCAGAGAGCTCTCTTTGGAAGTGACAAGTATGAAAACGTGTTTTTTTCCCATCTTGATCTGTTATCTGCACTTGGGCGCATTCAGTTTCTCTGGCACTGACTGTGGTCTTGGCACTCCTCCAGAGATTTGAACCTTTGTGTGGAGCCGGCCTGTGTTCGCTGGTCTGGACCATTAAATCCTATCCAATCCTTCACTTTTATGGGGGCGAAAGAAAGAATGAACACACCTGTTTAACTAAGTGCGATTGGAGTGCATCGGAGGTATTTAGAGCAGAGATTAGAGGACAGGCTTGTGAAGTGAAGAAATATTAGCTGTTTTATTAGCAGGCCTACACAGTGCTGTTTTAACAAAGGAAAACCAGCTTAGAAAAGAGGGCAGAAATTTAGTCATTAGAGAGAAGCAGTAAGGCGTGCAAACTCAGTAAATCTTTTTATGGTCTTTGAGAGCATTCTTAATTTGAAATGCACATGATCAAAAGATGTCTTTTTCTCTCTCTGGATGCAGAACTTTGGATTTATACACATCCATGCACTGAATACTTTGCTGATTTACTCCTGGCACTTTGTGGACCTTCCTGCATCCTTTGCTCACAGCTAGAAAATGCCTATATCAGACCAGTTCCTGATTTAACAGCCTCCATAGCTTAATTGCAGCTACTTGATGCTAAGCTAGTCTATTGCTTTGTTTTCTTGCCGTATTTTGCTTCAAAATGACTGAAAACATTTTCTTTTCTTCTGATTAGGGTAATTACAACCTTTCTCCTCTCTCCTTGTGCCCCTCGCCCTGGCATCTACACAGATTCATTCATTTGTCTTAAAGTAATGAAATATCCCAGGGAGGAGGGTGGGATGTGGGTGGTGTGTGGGGAGGGGGTGCATGGCAGGGTGCCTTATTTCAGGAGCTATTAAGTAGCAAACACGCTTCTTGCTAGTACTTTTATCACCATGCTCGTTAATCTCAAACCCCTTCTGCTCCTCAGCGCGTCGGCGACCGAGGTAATCACTATAAATCACCCGGACATCTGGCGCGGCCCAACCGCGGGACAGCGGAAGAAGAGGGGAAAGAGTGAGGAAAACAGGTGATGAGAAAGAGGGGGAATGTAGGCTTCCTGTTGTGCAGGTGGAGTTTTTACCTGATGTTCTCTTGATTGAACTGACTGCAAATTGCAGGTCTGCATTGCACAAAAACCTTCAAGACCAAAAATGCAGGTCACTATATGATCTATCAATGTTCTACCAACAAACACGTTCTTTTGTAGCAAGTGTTGTGTGTGAGGTAGGACAAACTAATGGTTTGATCTTACTCCAAAAAAGCTGAATAAGGCTGACTTTCCTGTTTGATATGCTACCAAGCTGTACTATATTATTGTGGCTAACCAAAGTTAGTTATTCAAAAACTAGTCAAGGGTGTCTTTCCTGAAAGTTTTGTTGAGTAACCAGAGAGGGTGTCCAAAAAAATTGCTAATTGAGCAACAGTGCTTTCAATAAAGGCACCCCAGCTTAAAAATGACAATGAATTAGCTACAATGCAATACCTAACTTCAATTAATGACAAAACTTTGAGCTTCCACATACATGCAAAATGTATATAATTCAAAAGAACAATGCTTTTAAGATTTCCCTGTTTTCACTGAGTTACAGCAATCTTATATAGATATTTTATAGATATGTTTATCCAACATAGCAACCATTGCTACAAAATTGCAGAACGTGGACTGGTTGAGAACTGATCATTTCAACTTATATGAAATTATTTTAAATTATATATATATTATATGGATGTGAAAGGTCACATTGACAGGATAGGATTTGTTTTGTTGCTAATGTTAGCATGATGGAGAATTTGTTATTTCCAACCTGACTAGTTTCACTTGGCTTAGCAATTTCTGACTAACATCCTACAAAACTTATGCAACCTTTCAGCTGTTGCTATGAAATAATGTATTTGTGGGTGGAGTTTGAGAAAACTGAGCTGTAGGCTATGTATAAATCAAAGTTATAGGCTACGTTCCATTCTGATTTCAGCAACACACTAATGCGATTTTAGCCGAATGTCTGTATTCCCAGTCCCGAAGGCTGAAGGTCACTTCTGCAGGCTGTGACCATGAGCTTATGTAATGGCCATAGAAGGCCTTTGGTGCAATGGAGATTTTTTTTTCTTCTTTTTTTAACTCACAGAGCCCATACAGGCCTCTAGTGAAATATTGCCTCTATTCATCTTAAGCTCAGAGCTGCAACTACTGCCTGCCACACAGTCCATCCAGAATGACATAAATGGGACCATATGCAATATCACAGCCTATATACTTTCCAACCCAGCAGGTTTAACGACATTCTTTATATCAGAGCCTGTGTGATCCACCAATAACACAGAATGCACTTTAGCATTTCTGAAAAGCAGCTACACCATTAATGTATCTATGGCATGATGTACAGCCTGTTATGGAGGGATATCATTGCTATGTGAATGTAAGCAGAAAACAAGCTGGCTCAGGCCCTTTGCTAATTAGTTTGAGGCAATCTAGGGAAGCCATGATATCCCTACTCATACTCTTCCCAGTAATTACATTAACACTTAATGCACATCTTGTTTCATTTCTCCCCCACCTCCTCTTTGTGTCCTGGGAGGTTACAGAGATTCATAGTGAAAAGACAAGAAAAGAAAGTGATTAATGTGTGGGATACCAGTGGTCAAGAGGTATTTACATCACAAGCTCCAAATCCTCTGGTAATACTTTTATATACATTTCCACTCAGTAGATTAAAATCACTTATCATATTAATTAATTCTTGATATTTTATTCAATGATACATAAGTCTTATCACTATCTGCCACATCATTTATAGTTAATTATCATACACCAGCATGTTATTTGAAAGCCTCTGACTTGAATCAGTCAATCAGTGTATTCAAATTGAGCTGTAAATATACATTATTTGTCATTTCTTTGCCAAAATGCGTGCATGCATGGATAATAAAATCTTGTGAAAAACAAAAATAGCTGGAACATTTTTACTGTGTGGATCGATATCTCATCCAAAGATCTGTGTAGTTACAATTTAGGTTCAAACCACATTTTTGTATTATAAGTAAACAAAAAAAGTAAAGGTTTTCTTGTACCAGGAAACAATGTGTAGCAATACAGATGTGGTATTTAACTATAGGCTAGTAATCAGTTATTATAGGATCATCTACAGCACATTTAAATTAGAGACACACCTGAACACATTGTGCATCAATATATATGCAGTGTCCAAAGCAAGTCAAAGAGGTGGTTTTGTCAGTAGGTTAAAGCACATCAAACTGGAATCTTATTATAGACGAGAGCATTTGTTGATCTAGATAAGATAATATGATCTTATCTTATGTAGATCAACAAATGTTTTTGTCTGTAATAAAATTCCAGTTTATAGACAAGCATTTGTTGATCTAGATAAGATCTATAAGAATTTTCAAAGAATTTAAGGATGGGACATGATGTAGTCAAGATTGCTTGTACAGATGCAATAACATGCAGTGTTTCTAAAAATATCAGCCTTTAATGTAGATCCATACTACTCTAATGACAAATGAGCCCTAGTCGTGTAGGTGTTTCATGCTGCATGCCCATATGAATACACGTCTGGAGAGAGCAGACATGTCACATATGACACCCGCTCTACGTATCTTTTTTTTATCCTCTACATTTCTAATCTTAAAGTGTGTGCTCCTCAGAAAAGTCTTCCAGATGGCAGAATTGGGTTGGGGATGTGTGTATCAGTGTGTGTCTATGAGTGTCCTTGTTATGGAAGCCTTTTGCTAACATCTGCTCCTTGGTCCTTGGTATGTGAATTCAGAATGGACAGCAGTGAGAGCCTGTGTGGTCCAAAGCTGAGTCATCTCTTCTCCAACACTGGATACTCCCATAAGTGCTCACAATACAGCAAGACTGCCAACAGAATCATCACATCATATGTAATAATAAAACACGACTGTAAATCACAGGCTGAAATATTTCTAAAACATAGTTTAAGCCTATCCTATGAGGCTTTGTAATGCTGTATTAATTTTCTCTTTAAAATATCTCAAAGCTGTTGCAATAAATGGACAGATTCCATTCAAGTTCGGAATGGCACAAAGCACACCCACAAGACATGTATTACAACACACAATATACAACTATGCGCTATTTAAAATAAAGGTGCCAAAAACATTTTTGGCATAATGCCATAAAACAGGCATGCCCAATCTTGGTCTTGGAGTTTAGCTCCAATCTTATTCTACAAATTCTGATTCCATGTAATGAATGCTTTCAGGATCATTTGAACATTAGAGTGTGCTGGATCCAAAATCTCCAAGTTGGCAGATCTGCAGCACCAAGACTGGCACCCCTGCCATAGAAGAACCAGCTCTTAGTCTTTTGCAATGAGAAGTGTGGATAACAAGTTTAATTCAAAGAGTCAACATGTTCTTCAAAGTAAAGGCTCTGTTACTTTACTTGCTTGAAGTTTTGTGAAATTTAATTTCACTTGAGCTGATTAATGTTCAGTACTTATGTGATGCTACAACATCCCCACAGCCACAAATGCAAAAAATGTACCATGTGATCAAATTTAATAATACACACTCAACAGCTTGATTCCAACACATCTTACATGAGAATCTAAAACGATTGTGTAATATTGTTGCTCATAATTAGTGAGCATAACTAGCTAGTTAGTTTGTCAGTTAACATCAACACAATAGTCTGGTATGCGCTCTTGTGATCTGTATAGCTAAATTTTTCATCTCTTGACACAAAACAATACAAAAATAAAATCTTTCTTATACTTATACTTATATAAACACTTATAAATTACTGTATTTGACAATCGTCTGTGTGTTGTGGAAAAGCATCTGTGTCTTGCAGGACTGCACTCTTGATGCTACATTCATATCTTTCAAAGAGATAATTCCTTTGGATCAAGGTGTCTATGTGCTATTAACTGAATAATCAGTTTGAAATGAGACTGCAGGGTCTTCTGAAGAATTGCCATTTGAATATAGATTGCCTTTTTAATGTATTCCATTTTAGCGGCCTCACGTTTGCTTTGACTGATTTGTGTGTGTAGAAGCAGCCATAAAGTATAGCATGTGTTATCACAGAATGACACTGAAAGTAAGAAGTGTCAGAATAATAAAAAATGAACCTGCATTAATAACAAAACAATGCAAAATGGCAAGGATTTTTATGCTTTCTTCATCTGACTTGCTACATCTCTGCAAAATGTGCACTGCTAAATATATAATGAAGACGACGATGATGTTGATGACAATGATGATGATGATGATGATGATTATTATTATTATTAATCCTGCACTTTTCAAGCCATTTAATTTAATAGTATAGCTTCTGTAAGGGAGAAATGGTCCTTTTAAGGCACTGGCTTAGAAGAACCAGTTTTGGTTGCATTGGACTATTGGATAGTTCATTAAAGTCTACATTTACTTTCAAGCCAAGAACCATTTAGGAACCTATATTTTTAAGAACATAATACACTGAAGTCTTGAGCTTTGCCAGGCCGAATCTTTGAAAATGCGGTTTAGCCGTCATGAAAGAATCCAATCAGCAAAACTGAAGTCATGCATTTTTTTTTCTTGGATCAAAATGTTTGTTCACTCCATTTCTCATGCTGGTAGGCACACACAGGTCCAGGAAATGCGTTTGAACAGCGTTTTGCTTGCTGAGCAGCTTTGCTTTACTTTGCTGTTTGATTTTGATTCCTGCAAGGATGGCAATCCAGGTCTATCTTTATTTATGGTTGACCTTGTGTTCTCTCACTTTATCCACTGTCTTATGAAAAAATAACATCAGCTTACTGTATTTATTTTTGTAGAAAAAAAAAACTCTGCCTTCTCAGCATCCCTTCAGTCGGTCATATTTTGGAAACTTGAGCATGAAGTTTGAAGTGTTCTTGAAACAATATGTATACAGATGGATATGTGCTTCTCTGTATCATCAAAAACACAGAAACTTCAAAGGTCTTATTTCTTATATCACAAAACAAAATATTTTAAAGTGAATATATATTGAGCCGAATTGGCAAAAAAACCTTCTAAATATTTTTACTGCCAAAGATGTTTCAAGACATAATTTTAAGTGTTTCACCATATAAAATTATGTAAAACAGATTCAAATGTCTAGTAACACACATTGTTGTAATATGTGCCGAATGAAGCCAGGCATTGTCCTGCTGAAATAGACATGAAGTTCCTTGGAAAACATTACACACATTTCTCCAAAATACCAATATAAGCCTCTGTAACATGGTGACTTCACTCACTTTTCAGTGATAACAGTCTGTATGTTTTTATTTTCATCTTTGGCACAGAGAATGTTACGTTTTTTTATTTTTATTTTTTTTATCAAGCTGAAGAATGCCCCTGTGTGACCACAGGACATGTTTTCACTGTCTTTTGGTCCATCTCAGATGACATTGAGCCCCAAGAACTCATAGCTGTTTCTGTGCAAAGTTAGTATATGGCTTCCTCTTTGCTTAATACAGTTCAATGTTGCATTTCTTGCAGTGTTTGGACTGTGTTAAAGTACAGTGATTTTCCAAAGTACTCTTACTGATCATGCACATTCAGCAGTTTCCTCTCTTGCCTTTTATGCACTGAGATTTTCCCTGACTCCCTGAATCTTTTCATGATATTATAAGAGATGGTAGATGGTGAATGACCTAAACACCCCTTTCCTATATTGCACTGAAAAACACTGTCTTTGATCTGACTGAAAATTCTCTTATATTTGGCATAAAGCGATGAACCATGATGCATTCTTGCTTGCAAAGACTAAGTTTTGGTTGATGTTTTTTTTATACTCAATCCTGATTACCTTTTGTTGTGGAACCTTCCAGAACAGCATTACTTGTTCATTTCCAATCATAATTCGCCTCTGTCCCAACTTTTTTTTTTTAGAGTCTTGCACTTTTTTGAGTGTGTTGTACCCGCACTAGGCATGCGGGTACTCCACGTGTGTAAACCCCCCCTGCCCCCCCCGTCCCCCAACAGTGAATATTTCTAATCAACAGCCTTATGTCTGACTATTTTTGAAGAGGACGTGTGGTGCCCCCCAAAGGCGTGTGGTCCCCCTGTAAATTCGTGGTGCCCCATGAACAGTCCACGTATGTGGAGCACTGCTCCTGGTTGCAAGCATAAGTTTCTTGTTTATATTTAACAAACAGTTTGTCATTGAAGACACTGACAATCTTTTATTTGTCCTTTTGTCTGTTACATAAAAGTTTAAGTGAATTAAGAAATTACAGGTTTAAGATTTATTGCATTTTTATAAAGTGTTGTTTGGAAATGGGGTTGGAGTACTTCTCTTGTCCCATTAATGTTGCGTCTTTCAGGAAGGTAAAATATAACTGACATTTTCAAATTATGTACAAACAAAATCCACATAAATAGATTTTTCATTGATCAGTGCAGATCAATGAGATTGTCAGCAGATACAAAAGCAGTCTGATTATCTAATTAAAGACACAGCTTGTGCTTCTCCACAACAAGCATTAGATCAATCATTACATTCAAGCAGAGGCAGAAGCAAAGACAGCAAACCCAGGAATCGGATTACACTGTTCAGTGCTAATGTATATCAAGACAAAAATCTGAAGGATGTCAGAAAATAGCTCGTTTTCTTTTGAGTCCCTTAACCTTTGTCCCACAGTTCAAAGTGGATGTTTTTCAACCCATTTTGTCAATAGCATGCTAACATTTAACCCTGAATGCACAAAATATAGCCTAACCAGTCAATGAACAAAGGCTTGGCATACCATTGAGGAAAAGTTGAAGACTGCACACTGAGAAAAAAAAAAGTCACTCAAAGACTAAAATGTGAATGATCAATGGAATGACACAGTTAAATTAAGAGAGAAAAAAGGCTAAAAAAGTATCTGAAGTGTTTCCTAGTGTTACTTTTTTCTGAGTATAACTAAACATACCATTCTGAACATAGTATTCTAATATATTATGGATTTCTACTTCATAGGCTTGTGTTTTTTCTACTTTTTCTGATTTCCCATCATATTTATTTGAATGCATACATGTTATGTATTGGGGTGGAAATGTTAATTTAGCCCAAATCACAGAATTATACTAATTGTCTCAATACAGCAGATATTTTAAGGATTGCTCAAATGGGGTAAGTTGTAAACCACGCCAATCGGTTCTGAAGTTGTAAAGTTTGCATTTACTTGTGCATTTATCTGAACTGTTCCTAAACTGCAGGTGCTGAAAAGAAAGTTTATGATAATCATTTTGCTCAAATACTTTTTAAAAATTATATATATAAAAAAATAAAAGCATTTAGTTCTGCCCCCGCCACCTCCCCACTCCCCTCCAAAACTTATCAGCTGGTGGCATTTAATAAGACTGCCAAGTACACTATCATCCTCATGACATTTATCACACAATGAAAAATTACCGATGCGTGTTCAGTCTTCAGTTAATTACTCTTGCTTACATAGGGAATGTTTTCCAATTTATTCATAAGCTGTATTTATCAAGATGGATTACTGATCACAGAACACAAACCATGTTCACTTCTACATCTGCATGCAGCTTTAGGTCACTGTCAAGTGTTTTATTCTGGTAAATAGCTGTTTACACATTTACATGCCATGGATCATAATTGATGCTTCTGTCATATATAATTGAACTTGAGATATCTGTAGCAGGAAACTGTTTGCAACTCATATATAGTCATTGTAGTTATTTATCAAGTTTAAAAAGTGTGCTAAAAACATGAAGTTAATAGACAGATTACTGAAATTTGATTTGTAAATGTGGCCTATCACATTTATAGTCTTTGTTATTTGTCACAAAACAATTTTAAATCCAATCAACATATCTTAGCAACCATATTATTTCTCCACAGTTGGATCACCATTCCTGAGAACAAATTTTCACTCTAAAAATTAAAAATTAATGTTCAGTTTTTATTTTAAATGTTATTTACTGAATTTTCAATGTTTCAAAGTTGAAAGTACAAAACAAACCTTATGCATGTACATATAATGAACATGGAAGTGGTTCAAATCATATTTAGAGGAGCAATCCTACCAGGTAACATGGAGATGGTCCACATCTGCTCCATGCAGGCTCTCAAGTGATGTTCCATAAGGCTCAGTACTGGATCCTCTTCTTTTCTCACTATACACTCATTCTCTTGGTGAAATAATTTTGTCTCATGGACTTTCATACCACTGTTATGCTGATGTCACTCAATGATGTTTTCCTTCACTCCTTCTCACACTCAGGTATCCAGCAGCATCTCAGCATGTTTGGCTGACATTTCTACATGGATGACAACCCACCACCTGAAGCTCAACCCTAGAAAGACTAAACTTCTATTCCTTCCCAGAACCACTGGTTCACAGCTGGAACTGCCTATTTTGTTTGAGAACTCAATGGTCATTCCATTTCAAGAAGCAAGAAGCCTCTGTTTGATCCTGGATGACCAGTCATCATTCCATACTTACATTGCAAACTTGACTTTGTCGTGCAGGTTCCAACACTTTCTAACTCCGGATGCCACCCAGGTGCTTGTCCAGCCACTTGTCATCTCAAGACTTGACTACTGTAACTCACTCCTGGGTGATCTTCTTATGCAAACCATCAGGCCACTGCAGCTGATCCAGAATGCAACTGCTCAGTTGGTTTTCAATCAGCCCGAATTCTCACGTCACTCCACTCACTGCATTCACTTCACTGGCTTCCTGCAGCTGTTTGCATCACATTCAAAATCCTGATGCTTGCCTACAAAGCAAAAAATGAATCAGCCCCTCCCTACCTACTGGCAACAGTCAAGTCTCGAGCAGCACCTTGAGCCCTTCAAGCTTCTAGTACAGCTCAACTTGATCTTCCATCCTTCAAGACACATGGAAGACTAGCATCAAGACTCTACTCTGTTCTAGAACCCAGGTGGTGGAACAAACTCACACTTACTTTTCGAACAGCAGAGTCCCTCACAGTCTTCATACGCAGACTGAAGACCCATCTTTTTGATGTACACTTAAGTGAGCACTAGTTTAAATCACTTATTGTAATGCTCTTACATTGTATGTAATTGTATATCTTTCCTTCTTTCTATGTATTAATAATGCTTTTGTTCCAACAGTGTCAGAACTGAAGAGTAGTTATCTTAATGGAAACAAAGCACTTGTGTATGTTGCTCTGTATAAGAACATCTGCCAAATGCCATAAACGTAAATATAATGTAACAAAAATGCTCCTGATATTTTGTGAACTGTTACCCAGCATTGTTCAAAGTCCTGAGAATCCTCTATGAGGGAACATGCTGCCTCTTCAAGTCAAAGATCATTATGGAGTGCCTTAGCATGCTTTGAGAAGAGTGCTAAACATTTAATTGAGCAAGTCATTGTGGTCATATATGATTTACAACTGCTACTATTATTCTACTAAGTGTGTGGGCTTTATTCCCTGTGGACTTTCAGCCAGTGACAGCATATAGTACAGTTTAGATTGACTATACTCTGAGCATGTTCATTTCCTTTTTTATAGCCTTGAAAATGTTTCCTAATGCTATGCAGTTGAGCCTGTGGTTCACTGTAGGTCATTGTACCTTCACATCAGTTGGTACAGAAGGTACTACACTGGGGCTTCATTAACAATAACTTAATGTTCATTTTTTAAAAACTTATTTAGCAACATGCTTAACAAAACCTCAGAGTGTAATTCATTACATCCACTTTTTTAAAAGATTATATACATTGACTGTATAGTTCTATGGGAAAATATTTTACTCTATTTAGTATGAAACACTATGTTTAGCCTCTTTATATTCTTCACACTCACATATTTGTGTATTTAACATATGCTCTTATTCAGAGTGTCATGTGCTTATACAATTTCAAATACACTTAAACTAGAATACAGAGAGAGTCAAGATCCAATTATGATATTCTGGTAAAAGATGCAATACACATAAAACATCTCAAGTGCATCTACAAAAAAGTGATTAATCAAAGAGTCATGCACTGAAATGTTTCTTTAGGGAAGCCAAAGTGACTCTTCTGTGGAATCATTTCAAAGAACTCTCTTCAGCACTTATTTTTAAGACTGTAAGAGTCTGTCTCAAGCAAGCATGTGATCAACTTACCAAAATAATAAGTGAAAAACATGGTGAAAATACAAAGTTTAAATCCAATTAATGCACAAGCTACTAAGTACTTGTGAGTTTTTTCAACATATGCTCAGGAGATCACAAAAGTTCACTTGTCTGGTCATGCCCACCTACACTCATTATAGTGGCTGCTCTTGAGGGCAGAGTGAAGTTATTGATGTGATGGTTAGAATAACAAGTTTGCTTCCTGATTGACTTGGTTCACTGCAGTCATTCCATTGATTTGTGCAATTCCACCAGCAGCTCATAAGAGACTTAATTTAACCCTTTAGACACCAGTCGAATACTAAAACACTCTTGTAGTTCTGCAAAAATCAGAATGTGTATTGCAGTTCTATTTGTACTATTAAACACTGAAATATGTAATTGATACATTGATCCTGAACAACACTCATAACATGGCCTATTGATGCTAATCACTCCCAATATGACCTTGATTCTGCATAAATTCAGTAAATAAGCTAAAGGATTTCAAACACATCTCTAATCAAATAATTTTAATATTTATGTCTTGAACTTACTTCCATCACTACTGTCTGGCTCAACAGAAATCCCTGTCTGACAGAGAGCAGAACTCAACAGTCTCTTGAAGGCTTTAAAGTATTGGCCTCTTTGAGGACTTCATCATAAAAATGATGAATAAATGTCTGAAACTATTAAAGTTGAAAACTGCAAGATTTTGATTAAAAATTAATGATGCTGTATTCAAATGTTTGCCTCTAAGATTCAACTTCAGTAATGTATGGACGTCTACAGTCCTTACAGAGAAATCAGCCGCCAGAGGCCACTGTGGGGTCTAGAAGTGTTAGGTTAGGTGAAACAGCTACTGGATACTAATAATGAACTTTCTTCAAGAAAGCAGAGGAAATTATTTAGATAGGATGCAAAAGGACATAAAAGCAAATATCTTATATCACTGTTTATTTATATTTATATAACTTCTTTGTATTTTTCCCAGCAAATAATCTCATAAAACCTTGTTGTTTTCTCAAGTGTTCTCAGACTTTTGCTCTATACTATAAAGTCTCATATTATTAAGTTAAGACATAACACAATTAAGAACCTTCTTATACAATGTTTCCATTCTGAAGTTTCTAATCTTATGAAAAATGGTTATAAAACACTCCTATACTTATACCCCCCAAAGCGCACACACGCACACACACACACAATGTCTTCTCTGCCGTCCTCCGCCCCCACTACTCAACTTGCCCTTCATGCGTCGCTAACCTCTAATCTCTGTCCCATGGAAATGCTTAGAGTCACTCAAGCACTAATCTCCACTCCCCAAAATGGATTCAAACAGCAAAGATGATGTGGTAATATGAATAAAAGGAGCAATTATCATAACTTCATTTAGCCCTTAGCAGGCAATAAAATAAAGACGTGACTGAGTTCACTGTCTGACAGAGTGATGGTGCAAACAGAGCATAGCCTAGCACATGATACTTCTCCAACTATCAGCACTGAGGAAAAAAAAGTACTTGTGTTCCCCTGTACGTGTGTACCAAAGCATAAAGAAGGTTCAGTAATCCGAAAGTGTATTTGATATTTGTGGGAGATTTATTTGCAAGAGCACACTTTGCTGAAACACACTTGTTTGGCATGGTCAAGATCAAATGGAAGAGAAAATATTTGAAAGTTTGAAAAGCTAGAGTGTCACTATGTACTGGAGTGTAGTCTCTATTTGTGCTTGGAACTGAACTAATATTAAAAATAAACAAAAAAGAGCCATGAAACAAAAAAAAAACAAAAAACAAAGAACTACAAAAAGCATATTCTATACATAAATCCCCCAGCAGATAATCTGGTTATTGTTTTTCTTAAAAGAGTCTTCAGTTCTGCTGGCAGTTTTTGGACACTTTATCTTGTCTTTGAGAACTGTAGATATCATCAGGTGGTCATTTCTGTTTGAAGAAGCTTTGGGACTTTCTTTCTTGGAACATCACTTGTTTCAAAGCACTGACTTATTCTCTTAATGGCTGATAGTGAAATAGTGACTTGATGTGCCTGTAGGTACTTGTAAATTTCAGAATAGCTGCAGTTGGCCTGACAAAGACCAGCTATGTTGTTTATGACAGCAACAGCTGCAAGATATTTTACTCTTTCTTGTAGTAGATTTTCTCAATCAGCTACCTCAGGCATGACCCATCCTTGCTTGCAAATACTAAACCTTTGGTTGATGTTCCTTTCATACTCAGTCTTAATGACCTCACCTGTTACCAGTTAAACTGCTAACTTTGAAACCTTCCAGAAAAAGTTATGTGTACTAGTCAGTCTAATTTTGTTTCTGTCCCAGCTTTGTCATGTGTTGCAAGCATCGATTGCTAATTTTCTTTCTATTTAACAAATAAAATTAAGTTCATTATGTAAGATTTTAGTCTCTTTTCATGTTTTTGCTGTCTGCTTTTTCTCTGTTTGTGCCTTGTTCTGTTGTCTCATGTCCACGTGATTTTGTTTACATTCTTTGTTTACGTTCATACCATTGTCCTTCTGTTTATCCTTTTGTCTCTACCTTCTTCCCCACCCTAGTCCTTTGCTATTATAATCACCTATGGCTCATGTCTTCTTATGTTCACATTTTGCACCTATCCTTGCTCTGATTACACTGTGTATATGTCCCTGTTTTCCTGATCTGGTAGTGTTTGTTCTATGTTTTATGTTCTATGTTTTAGCCTTGGCTCTGCTTTTTTATTACATCCTGCCACCAACATACATTGTTGATACACTAAAAACACTGAAAATAGTTTATTTGTCATTTTGTTTGTTAAAGAAACATTGAAGCCAGTTAACAAATGACAGATTTCAGTTTTAATTGCATTTTTGTAAACAAACTATCCCAACTTTTCTGGAAGTGGAGTTTGAATATTTAATTAATAATTTGCACAGAAATTATATTTGCTGATTCTGCTGCTTACCTCAGATGTATTCAGTTCAAACATGTTTTGGCTGATCAAGTGCATGTGACCGTGGAAAATATTGTACCTGTGAATTCTGGGTAAAACATTTCTTTCAGTCTACAGCACATTATCTCATGTTTCTGCTTCATTCACCGCCAGTCAGAGACCATTGACATGTATCAACTTGTTTACTGATTTACTGCTTTTGGCATTTAAACCCATGCAAATGTCAAAAAGTGGTAATTGGAGGGAAAATAGCAAAATACAAGAAAAAAGTAGGATATTGGTCCTTTAAACAAATCAAAAAAGATGTGAACATTTATTAATTGAGCTATCTCTTACTCACTCTCTGTCTGTATTTCTCTCTCTTTTTGTCTCTCACTGTCTTTCTCTTTGACTCACTCTCTTTCTCTCTCGCTCTCTATCTGTCTTTCTCTCTCTTTGTCTCTCACTGTCTTTCTCTTTTTCTCTCATTGTCTTTCTCTTTGTCTCGCTCCCTTTCTTTCTCTCTCTCTCTCTGTTTCTCCCTCTCACTCTCTCTCTCTCTCTCTCTCTCTCTCTCTCTCTCTCTCTGTGTTTCTCCCTTTCACTCCCTCCCTCCCTCTCTCTCTCTCTCTCTCTCTCTCTCTCACTCTCTCTCACACACACACACACACACACACACACATACACACACACACTGTCTTTCTCTATCCCCCATTGTCAGACTATATCCAGCACACCATGGAAATGAGCGACAAGATTAGAAAACAATTTATCTAAATCCTCCAGTGTTCACTAACTGTTTACATTTTCCCAGGAAGGCACACCAAGTTCAGTCTCCATGGAAACTGGCCCAGGCCAGCCCAGTGTTTGCATTCTGGTCATGTGACATGCGGCCTGTTGAGAGATGCATTGAAGTTGGCAGTCAAGCTGTCTGCTGACTGTGGTTTATTGAAAGAAAAATACGAATCATTGAGACGGAAAAGCTCCTTAGAGGCCGAAAAGAGAAGCAGAGAGAATTTTGTCAATCTCGGGGCTTTGCCTTTTACTTGTTGAAAGGGCAAAAAGATCATGATTTTCTTTCATGTTGTGGACACATTTTACACCTCAGAGCAAGTGAATATGTTCAGAGTGTTGGGGAGGATATTTACTTTGCTGACTGATGATGACTCGTGCTAAGCCACCTTTTCTTTACACCACAGTTCCCCTGTTTACCAGAAACCTATTATACTCTGCCCTCACCTGTTACCTGTTCAACTGCTAACTGTGGAACCGTCCAGAGCAGTGCTACTTGTTCTTTTAGTCTAATTTTGTCTCCATATAAACTTATATTTGACAAATAGAATTAGGTTTATCATTGAAAACATTGAAAATCTTTTCTTTGTCTTTTTGTCTGGTAAATAATTGTTCAAGTGACTTCACAAATTATAGATTGCAGTTTTTATGACAGTTTTATAAAATGCACCACAGTTTCGATGTATATCAGAAAACAGGGCATGGCCTATGAAGTTTCTATGCTGTTGTGAATCCTACATGCTGCTGAGATTAACATGCAAGAAGAAGAAGAAAAAGAGGTTTCTCCTGTGCCATTTTACCTCAGAGGAAATCCACCAGATATTATCAGAAGCCTTGAAACTACCTGTCCACATCGATCAACACACTCAGCTTTCAGCATGATCTGCCTTGGAGTTATTAGAGCGGAAGAGTGTAGGCAGGGACATGTTTCTCTCTCTCACTCTCCTTCCTTCTTCTGCACTGGATTAGTGAATGTTAAGAAGCATTTGAGAAAACAATGATGTGTATATTTTAATGGTTGTACTGTATATTCTACCAAAATGCTTCTAGGACAGATAATAATACCAGAATCTGTTCTAATGTTATATAGAACTATAAAAAAAGGTCCTTCAAAGAACCATGTACACATTATCCAATATGGTTTCACATAAACTCAATAACACCAGTAATATGAAGACAGACAAGTTGTCACATTACTGTATATAAATACTGCCTAAATAAGAACACTATTTGTACAGAGAAGACATCATTGATAAAGTAAATAACAGATAACAACAAAACATGTTCACAAAATAACATTTTAGAGAGAGAGAGAGAGAGAGAGAGAGAGAGAGAGAGAGAGAGAGAGAGAGAGAGAGAGAGAGAGAGAGAGAGAAACTTTTAAAACTATTTGAAAAGGAGAGCTACCTGATCTCCAAAGTTAATCTGAGATGTTCTTTGTAATAGGGAATATAGAAAATAAACAAAATAAAGGACTGGTCCATGTTAGTAAAAGCTTTTTAATTCATTTAAAATGAGTTTTTGTATATTTTTCAAATTATATTTTCTAATATATTGTTCATAATATTACTTCTGATCTACTGTTAAGTATGAAGATGCCAAAAAGGTTTCTTTTGAATAAAATGAATGAATGAATGTCTTGACTAAGAAAAGTAACCCATGTGTTTGCATTGAGTGCAATTCAAGCTGTGTAATTCCATCCATAGACAACAGATGGCGACAGAATAGCAGAAGGATGGAGATCATTACAATCACTGCAAAAAGAGAATTACAGCTTCTACATCAAACTATACTACAAACACATATACACTGTAGGTCTAAATGTTTGTGCATACCTCTTCTAATGAGTGCCTTCAGCTACTTAAAGTTGGATCCATTGCTGACAGATGTGCAAGTGCACACGCACAGCTTGTTAGTCCCTGTGAAGAAGTAATACCAATAGAATGGGACTCTCTGGAGCACATAAACATGAACCTATTTGCACTGTGTCTAATGCCAGGCATGGGTTAGTGAAGTATAAAGCCCCCAGCATTGAACTGTGGAGCAGTGGAGCTCTGTTCTTTGGAATGATGGAGCTCCATTCACTACTTTTGGGATGAGCTGCAGATGAAGTAGGTGGTGATCATCCTACATCCTGACCTCACCAATGCTGTTGTCACTGCAGTGCAATCAAATCCTAGAGATAGAGGCAGCTATTCCAACAAAAGCAGGATAGACTATTTTTAATACCATTCATTTCAGAATGAATTAGCATTTGTCCCAATACTTCTGGCAATATATTATACCTGTAAAGTATACCACGTTACAGTTGAAGTAAAAAAAACAGTTTTTCTTGGTCTAATATGCACACATTTAGTCCACAAAAATCTTAACAAGGACTGAACAATCTATAAAGATCTTAAAAATATCACACACAAGACTTTATTTTGAGTTGAACTTTTTTTACCTGGCAACACAGGTTAATGCTTTGGTTTACTCGCCTAACAAAATCAAACAAAAGGCACAGACTGACCGGTTAATTATTCATCCATGTGTTGCCACATTGTATTCCACTCAAGATAAGACAATAAATGTGCTGAAGACCCTCCCATCAAACAACACACCCACAAAGACCCTCCCACGTAAAACACACACATTCCCTCACACACAAATATGTGTGACAGATAAAAACAGGCCTCTTCTTCCCCCAAAACAAACCTTTTGTTTATTTGTCTGACCTGAAGTTTAAGGGAGATGTTGAAACCGTGCTTTGAGTTTTTACCTGCTCTCACTATGTGGCCTGTTCACCTGGTGACATCAACAGAGAGAGTCAGAGAGTCCTTCAGAAGCCAAAGCACAGCGGTAAACTCCGCTAAGAGGCCAGGCTTTGTTAGATTCCCCTCACTTTTCTCTCTTTCTTCTGTTTTTCTTTCAGACCATCCAGGCAGAAGCTACAGGGATTCAGTCCTATAGAGGTCCTCAGCAGGTAGATCCCTACTTTCTCTCTCTCTCTCTCTCTCTCTCTTTCTCTCTCTCTCTCTCTCTCTCTCTCTCTCTCTCTCTCTCTCTCTCTCCTGCTCCTTTCTCTCTCACTCTCTCTGACTCCCCGTTGAGTCGCATTCATCAGGCACATCAAAGGGCAGCCCAGGATGCTGCTGTGCCCTCAGTCTGCCAGGCCCCTCCTGGCCGATTCTACTCCCCCTCAGGAGGCGCGCTACCCAGGCCTGCTTAATCAATGCCTGAGATTATGGCTCTCAGGGCCCTGCTGCTACAGTGTGGGGATAAAGGCTCAGACGAAGCCGGAGAATGAGAGAAGGAGAGACACACATTCTGAAAGAGACCAACTCCATATTGAGTCTCCACTGGAGTTCCACTGGATCAAACCTATTGCCCCAATGATTGACAGCACTGATTCAGTGTCTCATAGCTTCATGAAGAGATGAGTACTGAGTATGAATGCTGAAGTAAACCAAGCCATGGTGGCAGAAAGCATCACTAGGTCCTCCTCAGGCAGGCAGCATGACCATATATTAACAATTATGTGGTAAACTTCATGACCACATTTTAGAGAATATCATAGATATTAGCAGTGATGCAAAGTAGCACTGTTATGAAGCGCCAAAACACCAAAATCATAATAGTCTGTTAAAGGTGACCAAGTGTTAGAATAATTACAGAAACCAGCAGCAGCCAGGTTGTAGTTGGTAATGTGCAGCAGAAATTAACTAATAACTATATTTCCCAGTAGCTGTAGTGGTAGATGTTTTGATATTTTAACTAGTGAAACTATTTTATCAATCAATCAAAAAGTTGGTGAGGATTGACAATGCATATATTTTCATTTTGGCAGGCTTGGCAAACATAAACATTTAGTTAACCTTCAATTCTGCATTGCTTAGTCTGAATTTAACCTTTGTTATTACACAGCTTTTTGGATACTTTATCATGTCTGAGCTTCAGAGTCTGCAAGTGATGTACATGTTGTACCTCAAGAAATTCCTAGTAATGCTCAGAGCACTACATACCTTCTATGATTGAAACCTTATTTGATTTCAAAGGGTAGACTAAAATCTTTTCACTATGCATTTGAAGGCTACATACTTAACATGTTGTGATCTTTTAGCAGCCTAGAACTTTTATGTAGGCAGACACACTGGCCAATATATGCAATTCAAAAAGTGAGAAACCTCATCAAACAGCGAGGGAAGTGAAAGAGCAGCCTTGTTCCTGTACTAAAGCGTAGGTCAAATGTAGCTTTGAGTGGAGGAAAGATGCTACCTGTCTCTTGGGCCCGTGCCAAGTGGTCCCTCTGTAGAAGATGTTGAAGCAGCTGTGTGTTCATGTGTACACGTTACTCAGCCACCAACATTTTGTGTGTTTATTGTGCTGCATTAGAGAGGGAGAGAAGGCCCCTCAATGGTCTTTATAGTCTCTGTAGAACTACTTTGAACTGTTACTTTGAGGAACCTTTTCACTGCTGTGTGAGAACCCTCCTTTGAGGTTCTTTGAAGGACCCTTTGCCATTGAATGTGCTCTGGGAAAATTGGGTCTTTAAAAAAAGGCTCACTCTTCAAAGTAGCATTTTCTCCCCCAGCCCACTTTCAAGTAGGCCTCTTGGTGGTATTCTCTGAATCTGACATGATCAGCAGTAGAAAAATGCTGAGCACTGTAAGATGATTTTTTTTGGCTGGTGGACCATTATATTCGTGTAGTTAGATATGTAGTGCAGTGGGCTAGGCTTTTCTTGATCAATAATTCAACACCATCCCATACAGCTACTTTGCAAATCAATTAAGACCCATTACTGGCCCCTGACTTCCTTGCTCACAGCAGTGCTCATACTGCATATATTTACCATGGCACTGAAATGGATCTCTGAGCAGCTAATCGCTGCATCCTTGCTGAGGTTTATGCAGGTGGGACGAAAAAAAGAGAAGGCAGTAAAAAGGCGGCACTGTGCAAGCGGTCAGGTATGAGCAGTAAAATTCCATGAATGTGCATCTCATCCTGAGCCAGGTAACACTCACAATCCCCTGGCTGTTCGAGTCGAGTTTAGGTTGGCTCTGAGCCTGTGGCTTCATGACTCAAAGCAGTCTTACAGAAGCAACGGCCTTACTGTTCAAACCTCCATCCAGCCAGAAAGAGTCCAACCTCTCTCTCTCTCTCTCTCTTTCTCTCTCTCTCTCCCTCTTTACCTTTTTGCCCTTTCTTGCTCTCCCTTTCTCTACTTCTCTGTCTCCTCTCTTTTATTTTCTCTCATTCTATCTCCTTCGCATGTCATCTCTCTCTCTCTCTCTCTCTCTCTCTCTCTCTCTCTCTCTCTCTCTCTCTCTCTCTTTACCTTTTTGCCCTTTCTTGCTCTCCCTTTCTCTACTTCTCTGTCTCCTCTCTTTTATTTTCTCTCATTCTATCTCCTTCGCATGTCATCTCTCTCTCTCTCTCTCTCTCTCTCTCTCTCTCTCTCTCTCTCTCTTTCTCTCTCTTACTCTCTCTCTCTTTCTCTCTCCTGGTTTTCATGTGAAGGGGAGGAAAAGCTTGTGCGGCTTGGCAGGAGTGAAAAACATTAACTTTGACTGTTGCTTCAGTTTGACCTCTCTTTTTTCCCTTGTTCCTCTCAGTGCCCAGACCATGTCATAGCAGGGAGAGAGGAAAAACGTGGTGGAGTGAAACGAGGGAAGGCCAAAGTTGCTGTGGAGTGTGAAAGACAGAGAGGATTCATGACAGGGCAAATGCAGTCTATCCAAAGTCATTTTCACATAACTATACCACTATTACTTCAGTCTGCATATATGGAAAGAACAATATTCATATAATAACATATATGAATAGCACAACAGTACAGTATACACTATACATGAATAGCTATTACTTGAACTTTATACATTGCACAGTAATAGCATATGTACCAAAATAATAATGATTATTATGATTATAATACTATTCTGAAATGTGCTCTGAATTAGCTGAACACACACACACACACACACATACACACACACACACACACACACAAAGTCTTCCCTGCCATTCTCCACCCCCACTACTCAAAAAAGTACAGCCTTTTTGAATAACCAAAATCTAATAAATAAAACCTCAGTTAAACAGATTTCACCATGTCATTATTTATTTAACAAAAATAAAGTCAAAATGAAGAAGCTTTGTGTGAAAAAATAAGAACACCCATGAATCAATAGCTTGTAGAACCACCTTTAGTAGCAGTACTAATATTTTGTGGGACTTCATCAGCCTCTCACATCATTGTGGATGACTGCCCCACTCTCCTATATAATTACAGCTGCTTCAGTCCATTGAGGTTTGTAGGCATTTGTATATTCACAGCACTCTTAAGGTCCCACTACAGCATTTCAATTGGGTTGAAGTCTGGACTTTGACTGGGCCATTCTAACACCTTTTCTTTTTTAGGCATTATGTTGTAGATTTGTTGCTGTGCTTGGAATCATTGTCCTGTTGTCAGTTTTGGCCAAGTTTTAGCTGTCAGATAGATGGCTTCACATTTGACTGTAGAATACATATACAGAAGAATTCATGGTCAGTTGTCAAGACTGCAAAGTGCTCAGATCCCGTGGCAGCAAAACAAGCCCAAATCCTCACCCCTCCACCATCATCCTTGACAGTTGGTATGAGATATTTGTGCTGATTTGCTGTGTTTGGTTTTCACCAAATGTGCCACTGTGCATTATGGCCAGACATTTCCACTTTGATCTTGTCCATCCAAAGAACTTTGTTCCAGAAATCTTTTGGTTTGTTCAGATGCAACTTTGCAATTTTAAGCCATGTTCCTTTTAGAAAGAAAAGGCTTTTTCCTGGCAACCCTTCCAAACAAGACATACTCGTTCAGCCTTTTTTGTAATTGTACTGTCATGAACTTTAAAATTTGACATGTTAACTGAGGTCTGTAGAGTCTGAGAAGTAGGTCTTGAGTTTTTCAATTTCTCTGAGCATTGCATGGTCTGACCTTGTGGTGAATTTCCTAGGATGTCCACTACTCTGTAGGTTGGCAACTTGAATGTTTTCCACTTAAGAATAATCTTTCTCACAGTAGAATGATGGACTTCAAATTGTTTGGAAATGGCTGTATAACCCTTCTCAAATTGATGGGCAGCAACAATTGCTTTTTGAACACTATTGCTGATGTCTTTGCTTCTTGACATTGTGTTAACACACACCTGCAGTCTCCAGACCAGCCAAAACTTCTGCTTTTCTGATGATCAATTATTCAAGTGCTTTTGATTAGCAGCACTTGGCTGCTACTCATCCTCTTAATTCCTATGAAAGCAGTAACAATGTACTTAATTTTTCACCCACTGATTCTTCATTATGTTTTATGTTATTTTGTTAAATAATTATAATGTGTAATTTGTCATGTGTTGTTGATTTGAGGTTTTATTTTACAAATTTTAAGATCTTCTAAGGAGCAGATTTTTGTATGTCCTGAATTTTAAATTCATATACTCCTAAGATAGTGTACTTTGTTTTTCACATAATTGTGTATATCACTGGAGTTGTTGTTCCCCTTTGGCATCAATGGCCAAACTGTTATGTTGTTGGGTGGCACTCAATGTATGAAGTCCATTCTCAGTACACCTTCAAAATGGTGGCTCTAGAACATCCCAAGAAGTTAATGGTTTCCAAGATGTCACCACCTTTCAACCAGTACCCTATCATGCACTTTTGGACATCAGTCAAATCACATCCTTTGCCCATGACAATCATTTTGTACTCTGCTACAACTGACTGGTGTGTTCACTTATGTATACATTCAGCAAACCCTGTTATGTGGCAAGTGTGATGACCCGGGTCAAATTCATTCCAAACCAGGAGTGCTCATAACATTCTGATGTGACTGAATGATGTGTGTGTGTGTGTGTGTGTATGTTCACAGCAGTGAATAGGCTGCCCTAAAATGCCTGACCTTCTTTTGTGTTGCCAGATACAGGCTAAAGCATGCTCTGAGTCTGAAAGCCCAGCATAATGAAGGAAAATGATATTGACACTGTATAAACAGAGGAAATTCTTCCTCTGATTTAGGTTACCATTCCTTTAAGCCTGGGATGTTTTCATTTTAGAACTATTCAACCAGTGCTCTTAACTCCCTCCACCACCACCACCCCTCTTCATCTACCCCAATCATTCTTTCCTCTCTACAAAGCCCTATTGTGCAGACATTGATACTTGTGACTGTCACTACACCAGAGGTGAACATTGTACGCTATCCTCATGATTGATTGGCTTGATGCATTACTCTGAAAGTGATTGCCGTAAATATTTCATCACCAAAATTGCTTCATGCCATAAATACACAGCTGTGTGTGACAGAGAACGCAGAGACAGGGGACGTGGAGCCAGCAAGCGGCCTCTTATCACCTCAAACGCCCGGACAATTAACACTGCTCTCCATCAATCATGTTGCTGCCATTTACAATGCCATTTCCCTCCACTTCCTCCTTTTGACACTCTCTCATTCACTCATGCACATTATCTCTCTCCTTCTCTCTCCTTCCCTTGGGAATTATTTTGATGTAGCTAGTATAACTCTTAAGCGTAGATGGATTTATTAGGTTTTGTCACTAAGGGATTTCCTCCTGTTCTTCAAGGCTACTTGACTAAAGAATAGGCCCTGACCCAAGCATCATCTTGTAAACATATCTCCACACAAAAGGGCTTGGGCATGAGGGTCCAGGTTTCAGGTGCCCATGGAAAGCAGCACTAATGAACAGAGGAGTAAGAAACAGGCTTGCTGTTGGAAATAGAGGACTCACCTGAAGACCCACAGATGAAATACTTTGTACCACAAAGTAAATACAAAACACTTTAAAGTAAAAAATTTTGTACCTAGTTGCTTCATGGTCATTGTCATATTAAACACAAGTCTTTGTGCCATGTCATTTATATTTTCCGTAATCTTTTATCAGTGTTGCAACTTTTGGTACCTCACAAAATTATTTTAATCAACTATTATAACCATTAATATTGCATCATTTTTTTGCACTCCAACTGCCACCGTAACCTATCAACATAAGCAACAACACTGAACCAGACTGTGCAATGAAATCCTGGTGTACAAAATCATGTCCCACTCATAAATTCCACCCAAATATCCTATGTTACTTGCAAATATGTCACAGATAAAATATGAAGGCTCTGTAAATGAAAAAAAAAATTATAAAATGGACCAAGAACAAACAACTAATGAGAAAAAATACAACACATGTCCACAATACAACACATAGATAACTGTAACCTAACTTTAACATATGACAACAAAAATGCTAACATCTCCACTGCCTGTGATTGTTAGGGTTGCCAATTGTTCTGTAAAATATGGAATTTGTGAACTAAAAGTCGCATTCTGTATTGAACCGATACGATTTGTTCCATATTTTTATCAAAGGGGGAGAAATGTGATTGAACTGAGACAGCGTGATATGCAAGAATGAAAACACAGACATAATTTTGGGGTCCCCTGCACTTTTTTCAAAAGGCAGTTTTGGTCCACTGCAGTTTTTACTGTCCAAAAACAGTGTTACGCTATATTAAACTGAGACAAGTCAAGCACTAGGACCCAGTGGAAAACATGCCACTCGATCTGAAGCCTGTTTCCTTTTAGACCAACCACAAGCTCATTGATTGGCTCAGCTGTTTGTTGCTAATGTGAGATTGGCTGTCTCCGCTGTCACTCCATCTGGTTCACTGACAAATGTAAGGAGTACACTTTTTAAATGCAAGAGCATGGTTTGTGCAATACTCACTGATTTTCTTTCTTCCATTTAGTGGAGAACACACTTCCCACTCACTCATGAACCTTTTTGTGCTGTTGCGCTGGGAATTCACCACAAACAGCCAATCAGAAAGCAGTAATGGATCTTATAAGTCTATGTATATAATACTTACAACCTATATGACTCTAGGTATAATGTTATGTAAATGAGGTTTATTGACCACACATTCAAAAAATAAGTGTAAAACTTGGTAATGTGTTGGAGTGAAGTTAGACACAAGTTTCAGTGAAGTGAAGAAATTTTATTCCACATGTTTTTAACAGTTTATTCATATTTAATAATGTATTAATATTTTATGAATGGTTAATATAAATTTTATTTTTATTATTACTAATAATGATTAATAGTTATTAGTATATTATTAATAGTGACCAGTAACAATTAATACAATGTTAATAAATATTTGAAGTAATGTATTAATATTTACTAATAATTAATGCAACAAATTTATGTATATTCCAGGCTGGGTAGGTAGCAACTGTATTTGCTCAGAAATGCAGGATATGTTAGTATCTTTAAACACTGCCCATAAATCCCAGCCCACCTAAAGCCAACAGAATTAATTCTGGGTGCCAAGGGACTCCAAGGGACATTTCTAACAAGGGTAACATTAGCCAGCTAGCTTCTGTTGTAGCTAATAATAACTCATTAATATGTGAAGAAGACTACATGTGTCATGTTATTTGCTATGACTGATTACACTGACTCAGCACTTCTAGCCTTGGAGTGTGTGATTTTGTTTGTAATGCTTTGGAAAGAATACTGAATGAACAGGGAATGAGGTGTTTGTTTGGCTAGAGTTCCAAAAAGCTATCTTCAGCTTTACCAGTATGCTAATAAACAGACTCAATAAACAAAACAGCATAACATACACACACTTAACATCTGTGTGTATAGCTTATACTGTAGGTATAATGTACAACACTACAGTATGTGGTAGCTACCTATAGAAAGACATCCTAATATGAATATATGCATCATGGCAAAATGAAATGAGTTCCATCTGCAGAAGCCATTCACATGTTTATCATGTTTTAGGACAGCCTTAATAAAGCATTCAGATTCACAGTCACTGTTAGTCACACTAATGGCTGTTCCATCTGCTTATTAGAGTCCAACACAAACACATATAAAGAAAGAACAATGTGGCATGAAGAAATAAGAGCAGAGTTTAAATTGGATACATAACAGGTGTGAATTTAAAACATATCCACTGGGGGAGTGTTGGTTAATTTCTCTCTCTCATTTTCTCTCTCTCTCTCTCTCTCTCTCTCTCTCTCTCTCTCTCTCTCTCTCTCTCTCTCTCTCTCTCTCTCCTTGAGTGTGAGATGTGGGATGAGTCTATTAGAAGAGAGACAGGAGAGAACAGAAAGAGAGAAATGGCTGGGTGATGTAATTAGAAGTATGTGTGTGACATTGAGAACTTATAGACAGAACAGGGCCTGCAGTGAGATATGAAGAAGAACAGTAAAATGTAACATTTTTGTGAGCAATGTTTTACTGGAAATATAAAATTGTTGAGCTCATCGTTATTAGATATTCAGGGCATAAAACTATCTTCAATATATTTTAATGCATTTTGGTATAAAAAGCATTAAGTGGGTGATACACACACACACACACACACACACACACACACACACACACACACATATATATATAGTATATAATACTGTATATTGCTGCAATCACATCATAAAGCTGCATCTTGATCTTAAGGTCATGGAATGACTTATTAAGGAGAGGTTAAGACTGACAGATTATTAAAACATTAAATCAGAGTTGTTTGTCACAGCATCCAAATACACACATTTTCATTTACACAATATTGTGTCATAAATTACAATATGTATATGCAACTAAGATAGTGAGTTGAGAGATGTTTTGGTGATGTATTTTGGAAACTGGGCTGAGTTGGGTGACTACTGTGATCAAGTGTTTGTTATCAATGCTAGCATTGTAGCTCCAATTCTAAACTAAAGAAGCAAATGGATTCCAATCATGTCTTGACTTAGCATCTGGTGTAAGTGGAACAAAAATGGAATAAAATGATTATATTATTTCTGAGTTCTTTTTTTTAGTTCAGTTTTAAACAAATTAATCCTAGTGTTTCTTTAAAAGGCACTTTACAAAGTCAGGACAATTTTGCTGGCTTGATAATGTAGGTTACTTCTGTTTTTTTTTATTTTGCCCTAAGCATTTATGGTATTTTGGTCTTGAAAATGTATGAAAATGCATACACACACACACACACACACACACACACACACACACACACACACACACACACCTACACACACACACACACACACACACAC
>BRDA01093475.1:0-12215 GCA_036984385.1 Crenuchus spilurus
TTATTATTAAATATAATGAATGTATTACTTATTGCTAAATATGAAGCACAGCTGTATGTGGTATGTTCTACCGATGTCTTTTTGGGCCCAAAAAAATAAAAATGACATTTTTAAAACACTAATATTATATTTTGATCAAATTTAATGTGCACAAGCTAACACAATAATTTTCACTTCTAAGTTAATAATACATCCAAAATTAAACCTAATACTCTAATAAGTACTGGATATTGGGGTTAAATTAAATCAAGCTTAAGCTGAAAGTTACTGTTTTACACATTTTGATAAATGGCAGATGGATACATGGAAAGATGGATATAAGGATAGATGGACTGATGAATGATAAAGAGGAGAATATTTGTGCTACTTACTGTGTTAGTCCGGTGGTCTAATAATCCCGTTAGATGACTGTTGTGAAGATGAACTGATCGTCTAGACTCAGATTTAATAAAGAAAGACAGATCTCTCTCTTGCTTTATGTATATATATGCTTTTTTGCAGACACTATGAGAGGCGTTTCTTTGCAATGACAGACAAACTCAAAGTCCACCCACAAACATAGAGTCAATGTCCACGTCCACTTCACCTCCACTAGTATAAATACACTTCGTTCACAGATATGAAATATAAAACAGTATATGTATATGTGCATGTGTGTGTGTGTGTGCATATGCATGTATGTGCACATTTGTGTATGTATGTGTTTGTGTGTGTACATGTGTGTATGTCTGAATGTGTGTGTGTATACAGACTGTCACACATAGGGACATAGTGACACACAGACTGAAACAAATAGTGATTTTGTGTTTAAACACATTAAAACAATAAAAAACTTTATGATGAAAACATCTTTACAGCACACTGGACTCTTTACTGTACTGTGCACTGTTTATTGTACCATGGACATTTTACTGTACACTGGATTCTTTACTGTATTGTGGACTCTTTACTGTACACTTGACACTTTACTGTACTGTGGCTCTTTACTGTACACTGGACACTTTACTGTGCTGTTGCTCTTTACTGTACACTGGACACTTTACTGTACACTGGACACTTTACTGTACACTGGACACTTTACTGTGGACTCTGTACTGTACACCGCACACTGTACTGTACACCGGACTCGGTACTGTACACTGGACTCTGTACTGTATTGTGGCTCTTTACTGTAGACTGGACACTTTACTGTACACTGGACTCTTTACTGTACTGTGGACACTTTACAGTACACTGGATTGGGTAACACTTTCTAAGAAGCCTGCATTTATAAGTCATTATAAATGTGTTTATAACTCTTTATAACTTGATAATAATGCTTTGTAAGCATACTTATAAACTCTTATACTGCATCATGCGCCTCTCATTATATATTATAACTCAGGGTTTGATGACTTATAAACATGTTATAACAATGTTATAATTCATTATAATGCATTATAAGCTAATAATGATATGTGTTATAAAGGCCTTGTTACAATTATAAAGCATTGTGATCATTCAAAATGTCATCACAGAGTGCTTCAAGTAAAGTGATTGACATTTGAATTTTTATATGACATCAGAAAATACAATAATTTCATTCTGTCTGAGCACCCACATGTAGTTCAGTTCAGTTGTAACACCCTGGATTCTTTACAGCACACTGGACTTTTTACACTACTGTGGACTTTTTACTGTACACTGGACTCTCTACTGTACTGTGGACTTTTTACTATACACTGAACTCTTTACTGTGATTTGGACTCTTTAGTGTACTGTGGATACTGAATAGACATTACATAGAGGGTAACTTCAACCTTGCTTGTGTAGATGATATATTAACATCTGTACATTTGGCAGAAGCTTGTATATTATATTTGTAGGTGAATATAGAGTTAGGAGTCTAGTCCAAGGACTGTCATAGATGTAGTGTTGTATACCAAACCTCCCCATAGTCTACTATGTGTCATAGTCTGCAGCTATTAACACCCTTACACAGTGCAACTTTCGTGCAACAAGTTGCATGCAGCATCATTTCCATGCAGTTTCTTGTGCGTTTGAAACCCACAAAAATGAATTGCAATGTTACACTTACAATATAAAGCCAAATTAAGTTATACAAAATTTTATTTGACTGGCTGTGAAAGTTTTCATGCAACTTAAAAGTTAGTGACAGTATCCATTGTGCAATTCAAGCGCAATTTACTTTCTTGGATGTCTCTACTACATAAAGCTGGTTTAGTCTTTCATCACATCTTACTTTTACTCTTTAACTTCACATCCCATCACCGGTGACCTGCAATAACTTCCACTTTATGACTCAGCGTCACCTGTGTCAGGAAATAATCTCCAACAGTCCAAAGAGATCAGGACAGGGGCTCGACCCACAGCCGAGCCAATCGCAGTTCAGCGTTCAGGACAGACACTGTGATGTGAAATGTGAGGTTTACACCGGCTGATTGATTCATTATGAATATGAACGTATTTACTGCAGGACTGCTGATGTGGCAGGTCTGATCACTTAAAGACTTTTTTATTTCCACATACTACTGTTTTCATTACTCAGCTATAAAACCATCACATTTACACAATAAATACCATTAAACTTACCACTTTTATTTTTAAGATAAAAAATTAAGGAGATTTCTGTATTAATTCAGGATTAACTCAAAAACACAGAGACTGATAATTGACCCCATCTAGATGAAAACATCATCCATTTGGTTTAGTTTTGGTTTTGTACAAAATTATACAATAAAAACAAAATTTGTTTTAATAAAAA
Organism: Crenuchus spilurus; assembly: GCA_036984385.1. Lineage (NCBI taxonomy): Eukaryota > Metazoa > Chordata > Actinopteri > Characiformes > Crenuchidae > Crenuchus > Crenuchus spilurus. The sequence continues at coordinate 2,765 of BRDA01093475.1, forward strand.
ACACTTCTATGATTTTATTAACATGCACAATGAGATGTTCTCATTGGCCACAACTGATATTGTACTTTTGGAGACCAAGGCAAACCTCTAATAACAACAATAACAGTAATGTGATTATATAAATTCAGATTAATGTGTCAGATTACTCCAAGAAAAAAGTAATCACATTACTGTAATGGATTACTTTGCACTGGTTATAAGAACAAAGAGAAGTCTCAATCCAGATAGCATACGGATGTGGGCCACTTCTAGCTGAGAAATGGCACTGTTGGCACTGGCAAACTCCATGTGAGCCAAATGTGGCCCTTATATTGAGAATAGACATTTGGCCCACATTTTCTAAAACAGATGTGGTCCACTTTTGGCAGAGATATGGCAGTTTTTCCTACATTTGGCTGATATGTGGCCCTAATCTGGCATATATGTGGCCCACATTTTGCAAAAAATTCAGATACTGTTAGATATTAAACATCTTTACTGTAATACATTTCAACCTGGATTTATTTATTTATTATTTCTAACAAAAATAATACTTCTCATCATATTTTGACATTTATTTATGTTAAAAGCTTTAGTGATAGGATATCAGTCATGTTGGTTTATTGCACTTTCAGTGTTCTCTAAAATGAAAGAGGACTGTTCCTGTAACCAGCTGATTGGCTCTTTTTCTTAAAGGGCAGGACTTTCTTGCAAACAGATGCCATGTTGTACATTACGAGCTTTCCTATTCATATTCTTTATATCTCTACTTTACTACTACTAAATAATAATTAACTAATAATTAACTAATAATATTAATAACAGACACTGTACACTTCAATAAAGCTCTGACCTGTAACTCCACTTTGCTGATGTGCAGTTTTAGTCTGTAAATCATCTGTTATGCAGTTTTTTAACCACCCTGTTGTTGTCAATTTCTGACTAGAGTTACCAAAATGGTCCACCACCCAAATAATGTGTCCAGAGACTGATGATGATGATGATGAATGAATGAAGGATGGAGGGATGGAGGACAGTCTGTAACACATCTATAGTGGAGTCTGTACAGGTATGAAGACAGTAAACATGCAGATCTCTGTCAAGAGCAGAGTTCAGACAGAGGACATAGAGGACAGTGTGACGCATTGGCTGAAGTTCACACAGGGACAGATAAGAATTGTGCCTCACTGCATGTTTTGTTAAAGAGGCAACTACGCAAAATAACACCATCTTACGTAAGAGACACCAGTTTAAACTGAACTAAATTACAACAGCATCTGTCTGATCTTTAATTTTCCTTCAGGATTAATAAAGTTCATTTGATCACTGAGATCAAAGATCAGACTGATCCATCAGAAATCAGACACCTGAGACACAGTTTACCTCAATGTACCTCTAACTCACTCAGCTAGATTCTGAACTTTCTTTTGTTTCTCAGAGACATAAAAAAATATTTTGTCACCCAAAACATACTACTCTCACTACTCTGACTATTCTTAATATTATAAGTGTAGTACGAGCAGTGACAACATTTTGAATAGCATTTTGTAGTTTTCTACTTTTCACTGTTCACTTTGTGGTTTGACTGGTTGTAAAGCATGTAGCATAAAAGTATCACCCAATTCTGTTTCACCTTGTTAGTCAACTTCACTTCAACTCACTACCACCAACTTTACACTTATTTTTGGAATGTATGGTCAATAGACCTTATTTACATAAAATTTTACACAATTTTGGGTAAAAAATAAGCAGTTAACATGGGCCAATTTGACCCAAAGAACACAGAAGGGTTAACTATTGACATTTCAACATAATCAACTTATCCAACATGTGGCGGGTGACCATGGAGTCCTGACCAACTAGTTTTACAACCAAATGGAGTGACAGTGGGGACATCCATTCATACATTAGGAAATAATGACAGACCCAATCAGTGAGCTTGTGGGCAGTCTGAAGGGAAACAGATTTCAGCCTGAGCTGCTATTTTCCTCTTGGTCCTATTGCTCAACCTGTCTCCATTTAATTTAGCGTAACATTGTTTTGTTTTTGTAAAAACTGCAGGGGACCAAAACTGCTTTTTGAAAAAGAGACCCTTGTACTGATACAAACCCAACATACCTGGCTTTTCGACTTCTTACTGATAACAGTCTGGATGGTCCTTAGTCTTTGGTCTGGATTACATGGGGTCCATTTCTTCTAAGAAAAGGAGGGATCAGAGATCACGGGTGATCAGTTTAGACTTGTGTCCTTTACACACTGAAATTCCTCCAGATTCTTTGAATTATTTAAGGATATAATGACTGTAGAGGAGAAATATGAAAATAACGTCTTTGAGGAACATTGTTTTTAAACATTTCAATCACTTCCTCTTGTATTTCTGGACAAACTGGAGATCCTCTGCTCATGTTTGCTCAAAGACTCAGACCTTTGTGGATACTGACAGCACATTATTAAATTAACTGATTAAATGTCCATATCATGCAAACTAACTGCATTTCATTTTTCACAGTATATACCCTACTGTGCATAAAAGATCTCTGATTTTACAGCTGTTAATAATTCAAAGCCTAATACGCGCAGAGTGATGAGTGTGCACTATAGGGGATAGACTTTGGTATCATTAGCATGTCCATAATCTCTGCAAAATATTTGAGCAAGCTTTACTTTATCCTGTACAAAAGACACTAAAGAACTTATTACTCCTGAAAGTCCTGAGACTGAATAAGAGATGGAATATGAAGTGTGAAGTAACTCACTGTGAAGTGTGTTAATCTTAAAATTAACTCACCTTCAGTGACAATAAACACAAAGATGTAAACATAACATGTAATATTCAGGGTAAATATGCTGTGACATTATTATCATTTAAAAATAATACTTCTAATGGTTTAAGATTAAAAGTGAAAAGGTGGTGACTTATTTTTGCAAAGATCCCTTATTACTGATACCTGTTTCAGCCACAGGGGGAGTTCTTACAGGTTCACTTCTCATAAAAAAAAATAGAAGTTTTTTACTGAAATCCATCTCTACATTTAACACACACACAGAGAGAGAAAGAGAGAGAGAGAGAGAGCAAGAGATAAAAGAGAGAAAGAGAGAGAGAGAAAGAGACAATGAGTGAGACAGAGAGCGTGTGTGTGTGACTGAGAGAGACAGAGTGTGTGAATGAGACAGTGTGTGTGTATCTGTGAGAAAGAGAGAGTGTGTGTGTCTGTGTGAGTGAGAGTGAGTGTGTGAGAGGCAGAGACACAGAGAGACAGACAGAGAGAGAGAGAGAGAGAGAGAGAAAGAGAGAGAGAGAGAGAGTGAGACAGAGGGTGTGTGTGTGTGTGAGTGAGAGAGACAGAGTGTGTGAGTGAGACAGTGTGTGTCTGTGAGAAAGAGAGAGTGTGTGTGCATGTGTGAGTGAGAGTGAGTGTGTGAGAGGCAGAGACACACAGAGAGAGGGAGAAAGAGACACAGAGACACAGAGAGAGGGAGGGAGAGAGACAGAGACAGTGAGAGAGAATGAGTGAGACAGAGAGCGTGTGTGTGTGTGTGTGTGTGTGTGTGTGTGTGTGTGAGAGAGAGAGAGAGAGTGTGACTGAGAAAGACAAAGTGTGTGAGTGAGACAGTGTGTGTGTGTGTGTGTGTGTGTGTGTGTGTGTGTGTGTGTGTGTGTGTGTGTGGTGTGTGTGTGTGTGTGTGTGTGTGTGGTATTGCAGTATCAAATGGTTGAGGCGCCATGCTGTTAAGGTGTGCAAAGGATGTGGAATGGGGAAGAATGTGGGTCCACAGCTGAAGTAAAGTTCACCCAAATGTATTTATTTTTAAACTGACCCAAAATCCCAAACAAAAACTGTACAAAAAGAAAAATAAATGAGTTGTTCACAAACATAGCAAATTCTACTGGTCTCTGAATACAGATGGAATAATAGCTACCATCTAAACATAGGGGTAATTAAGAGAATTATGAGCCCTTTCACACTCACTCTCACCCCTCTTTAACACTCAGACCCTTTGACTGGCTTGCCTGATCTGAACAATACTGCCTTTTAATCCCAATGAGGCCTGGCTTTATAGTGCTTGACTCCACCCCCCTTGGATTAAACCATTCTAGCAGTTGCTCCCAGATAAAACTGTTTGGTATACACAATTAAACATTTGAATATGTACAATATATACATTTCAGCTGAATATATCTACATATATACAATACCTAGCTAAATATTAGTGTAGTGTCACTTTCTTTTCAGTAAAATAATGTCTTTTTTTTGTTTATAGAGTCATTGAGTTCCCCCTGCGGCTACATCCTTGTTGGGACACTCCAACTCTACAAAAAGAAAATGGTAGATCAGCGCCTTCCTTTCCAACAGCTGCTGGTGAGTACAAAATCCTTTGTATGTGTAATAGGTGTGGGCTGACTGCTGATGTGTCTAGGCCTTTGACATCATCACACACACCCCTCCTTAAGCTCAGACTTCTTCTGAGACACGTGATAGGTAGTCTGCAGTGACATTCTGTGTCCCGTTCCTATATTGGACTACACATCTAAAAGGCTGCAGAGACATATACCACCTTGTTATCCATGCGTTAGAGTCTTTCATCTTTCGCATCCATTGTAGTGCTCTGTGGTCAGTCTCTAGTGTAAACTCCTTGCCAATCAAATAGTATTTTAAAGAATCCAAAGCCCACTTGATTGCAAGAGCTTCCTTTTCAATTGTGGAATAGTTACTTTCTCTAGGGAACAGTTTTCTACTTAGATACAGGACTGGTTGTAGCTGTCCCCATCAGCCTGCAATAAGACTGCTCCAAGTCCTACTCCAGATGCATCCATTTGGACGATAAAAGGTTTATCCCAGTCCGGACTCTGTAGAAGGGGTGCTGAACACAAGCTTGACCTCAATGTCTCAAAAGCCTTGCTGCATTCCTCTGTCCACTTCACTTTCTGGGGTTTATCCTTTTTCGTGAGCTCCGTGAGCAGTGCTGCTATGCTGGAAAAGTCTGGTATGAACCTCCTATACCATCCTACAAGACCCAGAAATGATCTGACCCTTCTCTTGGTCATCGGAACGGGTGCATTCATGACGGCCTCCACCTTGTCTTTCTGTGGGCGAAGTATTCCATTTCCTATTATGTACCCCAAGTAAGACACTTCAGGTTGGGCTATGCTGCACGTGAGTGGATTCACTGTTAACCCAGCCTCCTTTATGCATTGTAGCACCTGTCTCGTGTGCTCCACATGTTCAGCCCAGTTGTCACTGTGGATGATGATGTTATCAACATAAGCTGCAGCAAAGTCTTCTGTTCCTTTTAAAACTTTATCCATTAGCCTCTGGAAAGTAGCTGATGCCCCCTGCAATTCGAAAGGCATGACTGTAAATTGATACAATCCACTCGGTGCTCGGAACGCTGTCAACTTCTTTGCTTCAGGATGCAGTGGTACCTGTCAATATCCTTTACATAGGTCAAGTGTACTGAGGTATTTTGCTTTGCCCAGCCGCTCCACCAGCTCATCTGCCCTGGGCATCGGATAAGGATCAAAAGCTGACACACCATTCAGTTTTGAAAAGTCCACACAGAACCTTAATTCTCCATTCATTTTAGGGACCAAGACCACTGGACTGCACCATTCACTCCCTGACGGCTCTATCACTCCCAGGTTAGACATGTCTTGCAATTCCTTCTTTAGGGCTGCTATCAGTCTTGCCGGCACTCTGCAGCTGGTCTGTCTGATTGGTTCAGTCTCTTTAAGTTTGCTAGAATGTTCTGCAAGTGTAGTGTATCCAGGAGTTTCTTGGAAAAAGCCTTCTGGAATTACCTCTAAAAGTTCTTTCTGTTGTTCTTGAGAGAGATGAGATAGTGATACTTGTGCTTTGTTTTCAAGGTTCCTTGGAAAATACTGCTCCAGATGTTCTTCTTCCTCCTTTACTGCCCTCAGCCATAGCTGCTGGAAGGAAGCCTCTTCTCTTTCATGCCACAGCCTTAGCATGTTGATGTGGAAGGTTTTCAGTGTGTTCCTGTGGTCAGGCATGTACAGCTTGTATGATGTTTGCCCAATCCTTTCCTTCACAAGATATGGGCCTTACCATTTTGCCAAAAGGCTGCACTCAGAGATTGGCAGTAGTACAAGAACCTTGTCCCCCAGTTTCAGCTCTCTTTTTCTTCATGCTGTGTCATACCACCTCTTCTGATTTGCTTGCGCAGTCTCCATGTTCTCACGCACTTGTTATGTCAGAGTTCTCATCTTTTCTCTCATTTTTTGAATGTAGGACAAGACGTTTATCTGCTGCTTACTGTCCTCCCCATCCCATGCCTCTCTCAAGACATCCAGTGGTCCCCTCACTTCACGTCCATAGAGCAATTCAAAAGGAGATAATCTGCTGGAGGCTTGAGGCACCTCACAGTATTCAAACATCAGATAAGGTAACCATCTGTCCCAATCTGAAGCAGAGCCTTCAACATACCTCTTTACCATTTCCTTCAAGGTTTTGTTGAACCTCTCAACCAAGCCATCAGTCTGGGGGTGGTATGCTGTAGTTTTGATACCTCTAATACCTAAGAGTGCCATAACTTCCTTCAGTAGTCTAGATGTAAAATTTGTGTCTTGATCGGTAATTATCTCATTAGGTATCCCAACTCTAGTGATCAGCTGAATTAAAGCATTGGCCACTTGATGGGCTTTAACCTTCTTTAGTGGGAATACCTCAGGGTATTTGGTGGCATAGTCACATATTACTAAGATGTATCTATTGCCTTCCTGGCTTCTGGGTAATGGTCCTACTATGTCCATCACAATATGTGAGAATGGGACCTCAATTATAGGCAAATTAATCAATGGCATTCTGTCTGACTTTTTCTTAGGAGCAGTTATTTGGCACAGTACAGTACAGATTTACATTTTTGTAAACTCCCGGCCAAAAGAATCTACATGTGATATGCTTCACAGTCTTATTCTGGCCCAAGTGTCTGCCCCAAGCGCTAGTATGTGCTAATTTCAGCACTTCTTCTCTCAAGCTTTTGGGGACTACCAGACACTTCTGACTGCCGCAAACTTTATACAGCTTTCCTGCTTCTATAACAAAGTTAGGTTCTCCTCCATTCTGTAGCTCATTATTAACTGCTTGAAACAAAGTATCTAGGGTACTATCACTATGTTGCAGCTGGCCTATGTTAGCTGGCACCTCAAGCCCTTTTAACTCTGGCTCATTTACAACTTCTGTTAATTTAGTCCCTCTCACTTTTTCACATCTTTTTTCCCTTTTTGTTTTATGTTCTTTGTGACTTCCAGAAAAAGGTAGCTGTTCTAACATACTGTTGTTTTCCTGAGCCTATTTTAGCTTACTTTGGGCCCTAGTGGCTACATAAATTTCAGCCGCTGAGTTCTCAGCCAACAGGTCTATTAATACTGGTAGATCTCTACCCAAAATGACATCATATGGGCTGTGCTCCACTACTCCCACCAACAAGCTATACTTTTGACCTTTAATTTCAATTTCTATCTCAGCTGAAGGGTAAATTCTTTCATCCCCATGGATGCACTTCACCCTTATGGCTTTTAGAAATTTACAGGACTGACATAAGCTTTTTTTGTTACAAGAGTTTGGCTGGCTCCCATATCTACCCGTGCTTTTAGTATTTTTCCCACTATTTTGACATGACAGTCATCATGTCTGGTTTGTTGCAGTAGCGTGAACTGGTGCTGTAATGAGCGCCATCTTTGTTCCTGCTTCTGTGACTCTTTCCGCCATGTGATATGACATTTGGGGTACTAGCCACTGCCATCTATTCAGCCGCCCTTTTACTTTTTCAACTATTCCTTCCCAGTTTTTGCTGACATGCATGTTGTCACCTAGGAACACTCCTAGGTACTTAAACCCTCCAGTTTTCCATGATAGACCATCTGGTAGGGTGGGTCCCTCACCATTCCAGTCACCCAGTAGAACTGCCTCACTCTTTGCCCAGTTTATTTTTGCAGAAGATAAAACATTAAAATCCATTAAAATATACTTTAAAATGTCCACATCACCCTGAGAATTGATTAAAACCACCAGATAATCTGCATACGCAGAGAGTAATACAGGCTTGTCAAAATCTGGGATTAAAAGACCAGAGATGTGTTCTTTTAGCTTACACAGTAAGGGTTCGATGGACAGGGCCTAAAGCATCCCCGACATTGCACAACCTTGGCGGATGCCCCTTTGTACTTTAAGGGAGGACCCACTAGAGTAAAATGGTCAGAAGAAGCAAACCAAGCATTTGGGCAGTTAAAGCTGGCCTTTACGTCGGTGCCTATACTGCAACACCCTAATCCAGATAAGCCGTTTGTGGTAGAAGTCGACACATCAGGTGTAGGGGTGGGGGCGGTCTTGTCTCAGTACACAGAGAAACAGACTAAACTGCGTCTGTGTGCCTTCTATTCACAAAAACTCACAAAAGCAGAGAGTAACTATAACGTAGGAAACAGAGAACTGCTCGCTATCAAGGATGCGCTGGAGGAGTGGAGACACTGGCTAGAGGGCGCGAAACATCCATTTATCATACTTACGGATCATAAGAATTTAGAATATTTAAAGAAAGCCAAGAGACTGAATGCCAGACAAGCCAGATGGGCATTGTGTACGTACCCAAGTAATTAAACAAGTCCACTGCACACCGGCCGCAGGACATCCTGGACAAGACCGTACTATCCAGTTAATCAGGAACACCTTCTGGTGACCGGACATGAATCGAGAGATCCGCACAGCAGTTAAGTCCTGTAGGATTTGTGCTCAAGCAAAGGCTTCACACACACTTCCAGCTGGGAAAATTCTTCCCCTACCCATCCCACATAGACCATGGTCACACATTGCTGTGGACTTCATTACAGATTTACCCCAGTATAACAGCCACACAGTCATTTTAACAGTAGTAGATCGCTTTTCCAAAGCATGTCGACTCATCCCCATGACGAAACTCCCCACGGCGTTAGAGACGGCCGAAGCACTGTTCCACCATGTATTTCGTTTCTATGGATTACCTGAGGACATTGTGTCAGACCGGGGGGTGCAATTCACGTCCAGAGTATGGGGCGCTTTCTGTAAGAGACTGGACATTAACGTTAGTCTTTCCTCAGGCTATCATCCGCCATCTAACAGACAGGTGGAAAGACTAATTCAGGAGGTTAGTAAATTCCTACGTATATATTGTAGCCAGAATCAACAGGACTGGAGCCGCTTCCTGCCGTGAACGGAATACGCACAAAACTCCCTCACTCACGCATCCACAGGACTAACACCCTTTCAATGTGTACTAGGATTCCAGCCTCCGCTCTTCCCATGGGCCGGCGAGCCCTCTGAAGTACCATCTGTAAATGACTGGGCCGAACGGAGTAAGCAGACATGGCAAGCTGCACATGTCAGACTACAACGCGTGGTGCGCAGGATGGAGGAGACAGCTAACCAGAGAAGAGGTAAAACACCCCATTATACTCCGGGACAGGAGGTCTGGTTGT